>JADDOH010003451.1:0-22898 GCA_016648135.1 Agrypnia vestita | reverse complement strand
GCACATTTAACTGCCGGCATGGGAAATATAAAAAAATGGTCAAATATATTTTGATAAAAATCGTTATTACCTTTTCATGGGTGTCGGCTATAAATAAGTAAATACTTATTCTTTAGGATCCGGCATGTAAAAGTACCGTCATCTTTGAGGGGTTCTCCAGCTCGTATTAGTTAGGATGACAGATTTTGAAATAACCTTCTATAATGTAGGTACACGTCTAGCTACTGTTACCGATATTAACATAATTACAGTAATAAACTAAGTTTTTACGCAAATAATTGCATTTCCGTCTACCAATCTTTAATTTCGCGCCAAAACGCCCGCAGGTGTCACGGCGTCTATGTGACGTCAAGCCTAAGTAAACATTGCATTGTGTCTATGACAACAGTTCAAGGGACACGGTGACGCTTACTTACGCATGACGTCACGCCCTGACCGGTGTTTCTGTTAAAATGGCCGAATGCAGAATTTTATACTTTTATTTTATTGAAAATCTTATTAATCTCAATTCCTTTAAAACTGGATCATTTTTTAGAATCCCTTCAAAATATTTTCTTCTCTAAAATCACTCCCTTTTAAATCATAGCGTCTGCTTGCTTGTTTGTCTGTCGAAAAAACTTTGGATCGATTTTTAACCCCTTTCCCGTGATCCAATCGAGCTGAAAGTTTGCAGACAGTCTCGTGGCGACGATAAAAATGATCTAAGAAATTTTAATTTAAAAAAATTAATGATTATAGTATAATTTTGGATTTTACGATTAATTTTTTATTACTCGCTTTCGTAGCGTCGCCCGACTCAAGCCCAACGCGTAGGTTAAGCGCCAAACCTGTTTCCACTAGTAAATAAGCTTGGTTTTTTGGATTAGTTTTTTTTTAATTCTTTAATAGCGTCATCATGCCTATTACATAGACGTATGTGTATATGTAATTGATTTTTTACTATCGAGGTCTCTTTTAAGACATCTGTTCTCTGCTCCTGATCGAATAAATTTTTTAGCTTCATTAAATAAATTAAATTCAGTCTTCTCCGTATCATCTCGTAAGGGCATCGTGTCGATTACCAAGTCCGTCACTCGATCTATTTAAATCTGTTTTTAAAGTAAGATTAATGTTTGTTTTGTTTCTAAAATGCCGGGTCCAGAGTATGACATGTTATCTCCCTAGAAACGTGACACGCTTTGGATGTTTGTGCATTCTACGTCACATAACATCACCGAATTTGAACGCAACTAGTGCTGGTGGCGATATAGCTTGATTTTTATTTTAATAGCGTATTCACGTTGCTTAAAATATTGTTATCCAAAAATTACGATAAAGAACTGTGGCTACATTGGTATTCTTGATCAGGCTTTTTAGATATTATCAAAAAATAGAATAAATCGCGTGCAAGTGAGTGAATTTTAACATCTTGGAAGCAACGAGTCAGATATACTCAGACATATATATATATATATATATTATATATATTAAAATATCGAGAGGTGAGTTGGTAGAATCAAGGTAAAGTTATCTCCGTTACTGAGAATATTAATCTCATAAGAAAATCGCTTTATTTATGGTTTTTGTGTTTAGTTTGTAGAACTCCATGTTTATTTCTATGACATTTAAAATAAATATTATAATTAAGTTCAGCAGGTTAAGTGTTATTTTAAATGTGACAGCTGTTTCGGCTGTAAGGCCATTATCAAATAACAGTAACCTGTTTGATAAACGCGCTCCTCACAAGCCGAAACAGCTGTCAGGTTAAAAATAACACTTAACCCGCAGAAATAAATAATAATATTTATAAAAATTTAATTTATTTTAAATTTCATTAAAATAAAAGAAAATCGTTTTCTTCCGTGGCCCTACACCAAAAATCCATCGCTCTGGAATTTGGTCTATAAACGCATTCCGGATTACAATACATTTATCATTCATTAGCTATACAAAATCAAAATCAGTTCAAATATTATTTTTTTCTTTTTAATTTTATTAAATACAATATTTTCCGCTATTTAGACCGTACCGTTTCAACTTATCATGGCCGTCAGCGGCCTTTAGGGTAAGCAATTGTTACGATTTCGGTTTGTCGAAATATGAAATAAAGTACAATGAGTAGCTTGTTGGTCTTGTGGTTAGGAAACTCGCCTCGTGATCCAAAGGTCGCGGGTTCGAACCTCACTCTAGACGTTTAGCTTTGTTTGAAAATAGTAAATATATTGATTTGACACGTATACCGTGTTCGCATCTCTATTTAAAAAAAAAAAAAAAAGTTAAATGTGTAATCATTTTATTTTTTTACAATTTGGAAAAATGCCAAAGAGCCAGTACTTTAAATATACCACGCTTTGCGCAAGGTAATCTCCAATGCGCAGTAATTGGCCGAAGAGCGGCATGTAAAATCAGCACTCTTCGATCAAAATTGTAAAAATCTGATAATCAAAATATAACCTAAAAAAACGACTTAATAGGAGATGTAAGAACATCCACTTTAAAACTTGTATATTATGTTCCGAATCAGTTTCCTTACAGCTCATGCAGGTTGTAAGCCCTGGGCCATCCTATAAAGACTTCCATGCACGTTTCCCATATTAATAGCTTCGTCTCTTTGAGACTTGAATTGTAATTATTTTCTTAATTAATAAATATACCTCTGTGGAGAGGATCCAGCAATTGTCTCATTTCGAATATTTGAAGGAACGGTGCTATAGCCATCTATGCCGTGTAGTATACATAGATTTCGCCGTTGGTAAAGATATGATACCCATTAAGCAATATTCGGCCGTACTCTGAAATAGGCATCATTGCTAATTATTGCATAACATTGTAATGCCGTCAATTTTGTCGTTTTATGTTTGACTGATTTGAAATTAATGAATTCAATCAAACAGATGGCTCTAAAACGTAAACAAACGTCAAGTTTGTTATCTATTGTTAATTTAACTAAAGATTGTTTACGTTTTAGGGCTTTCTGATTGATTAATTTCAAATCTGTCAAAATTTAAACGACAAAATTGATGGCGTCACAATGTTATACAATAACTGCCAAGATACTGAAAAATAGAAATATTTCTTATTTCAGAATACGGACATTTTTTTAACGTGTGGAAATAATTATTTCGAATTCTTTCCACAAGAATATTCTAAACTTTATCGGAAGATGAAGACAGATTTCCGAATGACACTAGAATACGCTTTAAAATTATTATTTTCAATTTTTTTAAACTCTTCTCTAGACCATTAATTTTTGAATCAAACATAATAATTTCGTTGTCTGTCCGTCTGTCTGTCCGTACGTAACTTCGTGTAAGGTCCGTAATTTCGTTCGAATTCACGGCTAAAAAAAACAAATTAAACTGCCGGAGATGGGGCTTGAACCCCGGGCCGGCGAATCCGGACCGCCAACATGGAACGCCAAAAAGATAACATAAATATATACTAAAGCTTAGCAAAGACGACAACCAATGTTCCGTCATTTTTGACGGGTAACAGCTAGTCTTTTTATATTTACAATGTTCATTATATATTACTTCTACATAGTTTTAACAATATTTTTATGTGTATGTTCAAGACTACTGGACTAATTATTTTTTTTTTCAGGAGAAGACAACGTTTAAAAAATCATTACCATTAAAAAGTTTTAACAAGGATAGTGAAACATCGGTTAATTAATAATAAAAGTAAACATATTTTTATAATTAAAAGTGCTGTCAAATTGTTAACTATTTTATTAAACGGCTGTGAAAAGGAGACACAATGGTCAACCTACTCTTCCTAGTAACAAGGTAAGACATCAAACATTTTTAAATATTTTTTTCTGGAAATTTTTAAGTCAGTTCTCGTCTAGTGATCTGGTGGTCTATAGTTCGAGCCCCATTCCAGGACACCAGCAAATTAGTACTATTTTTATTGCAATTTTTGAAAATAGTAAGAATATTGATGTAATACGTAGGTACTTTATGTTCGCATCTCTATTAAAAAAAAGTTCTCATATAATTGCTATACTGATTTGGGATCTTGTATCGCAGTAGTGATGGTCAAACCGTAATTTTAACCGGTTATTCATGATACAGTTATTTGAGATTTGTATCTGATTGTATTGATGATTGGTACGATTGGTAGTTGAGTTATAATAATTGTTGAGTAAGATAAGAAGAAAAAAACGATGAATTAGAATTTACGCGTCATACGTGTACCAATCACAATCAATTTTAAAATTATAAAATATAACAAAAATATGCACAAAAAACAAAATTTCACGTGAATAAGCATAGAAATGAAAGATGAATAAGAAGAAAATAAATGTAAAGAAAATTTCACGCGGAAATGACTTGTCTTTTGAAATTTAAAAAAAATGTGATTATCATTTATACTTGCAGAGAAAACCGTAAATATGTGCGAAAAAAGTTAAAAAAACGCCCTTGTACGAAAAAGGCTTCATACAAACATATAAACGGACAAACATACAGGGTGTACCAGAGCTAGCAGTACTGCAATTCAACTCTTGTCCAGTGACTTTCTTTGGTAATAAATTAAACTAAATTAATTGCTACTGTTTTCATTTGCCTCCCAGAGTTACGTCCTATGACAAAATGATTAATATAAATTATGTCTCCATGCTCTAATGCTAGACACGACGATACTTATATTGCGCCTGCCGCGGATATTGTACGCAGCTCGCCTACCTTCGATGTACAAAAATTGCATACCGAAAGGAGTAACTTCTCGGATGTTAACCAATTTGCGTATAAAAAATAATCGGGTGTATTCTTATTGGTTTGTGGTAGCTACTTTTTAAAATTTTTGTGTAGAAAAGTTATGATAAAGTTATTGTTTCCAAATTATAATACAAAATTAGATAGAACGTACATATTTGTCCGCGTAAATTTAATACAAAAATATTAAAAAACGTCGCAATATTTGTATCATTATAGCTGAAATATTTTTTTATTTTGATATTTGGACATTTTGGATGAAAAATCAGCAAATGTTGGATTGTTTACAATTTTTAAGTTACAAAAACTTTTGATAATTTTCTGTGTCTACTGGGATATTCTGGCCAAAGAGGTCACAAATACATGGCAGAATATCCCAGAAAACCACACACCGAAGATTGTGAACGGCCTTGAAAACTTGAGAACATTTTTAACTTTTGCTAATTTTTAATAATTCTGAGCTATCCAAGTGAAAACCCCTGTTATTAATTAGTATGTAATTATTATGTTGAATTACTATATAATTGAATAACTGTATAGTTGAATAACTATGAATAAAAACAAAACGTTGTTTACTTCACACAATGACAGTTTAATTAAACAAATTAATTAAAACGTTTTCGATGCTTACTGCATCATCTTCAGTAATATACTAACTTTAGACTAGAAGATATTTTAAATATTACATGGGGCGGGAGTTGTTGGGAGCGGGGAAGGGGCAGGCGGAAAGTGAAAGTGGTTATTGGGAGGGGCTAGTATGATTAGAAGGGGGGATGTAATAAGTGGTGTTTGAATGTTTAAGGCCTTATCATTATTAATTAAAGAGTTAAGGTTGTTATTACGGTCGTTAGATATATTTAACTGTCCCCAGATTAGTGAGGGAGTCCATTGAAATATACAAACATCCCAATTTCAATAGAGATGACAGTTACAAACTATAAAGTATTTCGCGCCCTGTTCTAACGACACTGATTCAACCCTTGAGAGAAGTCGCAGTAAAATCCGCCGACGTAACTAGTACATATTGCACACTGGCGATCTCTATTGTAGAAGAAGAGAACACTCCACAACAAAGTGCATAAAATTTATGCCCTAGAAAGCAGCACCTTTAATCAGTCCGACCTCCACCTCCGCGGGTAAAGGTCGTCCTCCTGATGACGTTGGATAAGTATCCAACGAAACGTCGAGATTCGCTTCTCGGTAATACATACGGTGCGTATAAAATATCCGAAATTACAGTTAAAAATGTGCGTGGAAGACTTTTTATGCGATGGCCCAGGGCTTACAACCTGTATGAGCTGGCTTAAATGATCACTCTTCACAATGCAACGTTCACCAATTCCATTATAAGAATATCCACACATTATCAAATTTTGAAAGTTCCGTGTATGTTCAAATCGGATAATTTTTCGTTCATTTGAATATACTGTGCTACAGACGTATGTAGTCTTTTTTCATGAACTGGTTAGTATACATAGATTTTCGTAGTCGGTAATGATAACTCTATATTTTTTAACGTATAATTTTTATATGTAGATGTGTTCTTAGAACACCTACACATATATAAAAAATATTGTTATTATATTAAATTTTAATTTATCTTCTATTGAAATCTGCTCAAGTTCCTATAGTGAAAATTCGCTGCGTAAATTGAAGCAGTATTACAGGCTAATTGCAGTGAATAATGTAGTTGACAATATCTCATGGAGATGTCGCTGATAGCTGATGATAAACTTGCTTAAAAACAATCCGTTGAGTGTCAACAGATGGCATTAGTTTATTTTATAGTATTTTTATTCAATTTTATCTGCAGCTATCGCCACGCAAATTCTTTGACGTATTTGGATGTTATCAAATATTGCTAAATAATTAGCACTTACCGGATATTGGTTATCTTTGACATTGCGAGATTCCCAGACATAATGTATTCGACTCGATTAAAGTGCAAGAATTCCAAGTAAATTATTAATAAAAAAAATATGATTTCGGACTCCTTATCTTATTGGTATTCGTCTCTAAATATCTCTTAATATATGACTTTCTGAACTCAAATGTAAAAATTCTGATACCTCAACGAGAATACACCATATTTTTATGGTGCGTTCAATCCGCGAGTGCTCATAACTATCAAAGAATATAAAAATGATTAAAAAAAAGCGGAATTTTTATTTTTCTGAAATTTATTTATTTATTTATTCATCAATATTAATTTGATCCCGTTCAAAGTAGTCCCCATCAAATATAATACAATTGTATAGCGCCTCTGGAACGCAATTTTCGGAATGGCGTTTAGCTCTTCTCTCAGAAGCTGACTGTCAGCGACTGACGCTGACACATCACCACCAAAATAGTTATTATTTTGGCGGAAAAAAAGGTTCGATATTATTTGAATATCACAAATCACAATATACACTCACAGGAGGACATTTTTTCCATTTTACCTTGAGGACCAATGTGTAAAATAATGCATGAGTGACAATCGGCCAATTTAGAAAATAGATATATTGGGATCTAAAGATTTTTATCGCAACACTTTTAATAGACGAGAATAAAATAAATAAATAAACGAGACGTAGTTATACGTCGGTGTTCGTCGTACTCAAATAAGGAGATTTGTATGTTTTCACATATCTCTCCCAAAGTATACATACCTTTATTTTCGGTGTCCGATGTCTGCAATGCCTTTAGAAAAGGGATTCATTTCTCCGGTGCCTTCGTATCCAGGCGGTCTGGTCTGACAGAGTTTTAAACGGATTACCGAAGTAGGTACCCGCCGCAAACGTAACCTCAAAATTCTCATGTTTCGGCTAAAATTATGTGAAAAAAGTAAAATTGATGTCTTATTTTATATGCACCTGTTAATTTCATCTCCCACAGCGTCCTGATGTAAAATTATGACAAAATTGTCATTGTTGCGTTGGACTCGTATTTATATTTCGACGTTTGACGGACAACCGTAATGTATTTCTCTCTCTCTCTATCTATTCTCGCCTGTAGGATAACATTAAGATCCCAATATTGTACTTTCAGAGTACGGCCGAATGACAGCCATCGTGACCTTTCAAATACTGTTTTGTATTCAATACATCGCGCATTTGGTCAGAGCCATCTGTTTTAAGGCGATCGAAAATTATGATTTTCGCTCGCTTTGCCAGGCGATCGCCTTAAGTTGTAAACAAACATTTGTATTCAGCCGTCGAATATGCAGTAAACATCGGCGTGATTCTAAGGCCCGGTTGCGCCATCTAAAGTAAAGGTAAAGTTTTAGTAAAAAAGTTACTTGAGTAACGTTTTTTACTAAAACGGGTTGCGCCATCTATGGTAAAAATATTTAACTCGCCGAAGTACATACATCTGAGTAACTTTTTTTTACTCTCCAAGATAGATGGGTAAAGGTAAAAACGTTGGTAAAAAAAATGGCCGTCCTCTCACAGCTGATTTGAAAATGTGACATTTATCCATATAGGTACTTGTCATTTGAATTTTGTCGCTGTCATTTTCGTATTGAAATTTGTAAATATTAAAATGAATCTTTTAATTTCGCGTTATTTTAGCGATGCTTTGACGTTTGTTTGGTTTGTTTTATAGAATAAAGTGGTTTGTTTGAACTGGTTTTGAACCGCAAAAGTACGTATTGCCAGTGGTGAAAAACTGAAATAAATCAAATTCCATAGACAAATGCGGTATTTGAGGTTTATTCCGCTTGGCACCCTATTAGCCTTATGATTGGTTTGACAGCGGTAAAAAAGGCGTTTGTGCAACCCGAAATCGAGTTTACTCTGATCTGAGGGTAAAAAAAGTTACTCGGGTCAATGTTACTCGAACCAAATTTACTTCTGCTGGCGCAACCGAGCCTAAGGAGTAAACATGTAGTTTACCGACTAGCCGAGTTACACACCTCTGGGTGCCCAGGCCGCCGCCTGTGGGCGGATCTACGCAGTACGAGTCTAGCGGCTTCTAGAATCTTCTTTATGGGGGCAGAGTGCGGTGCTCGACCGCTCGGTCAGCGGCTTATCGGCGAGACCCGCGCCCTACAAAAAAATGATGATTGTAGTACTGTTCGGACTATCGCACTTCTTTTCTTCAATAGTTAGGAGTACCATTATTTTCCAAATTAAAAACACCACAATTTTATCATACATTAAACAGTACAAAATATAATTATTAGTCAAAATATTAGTACTTACCTAACGATTTATGCCAGCGACCACCAGCTTTTTTTATATTATTTATTTTTTATTTATTATTTATTAGAGACACTAACAGGATAATAGGTACATGATACCCTGATAATAAACATTATAGTGAAGACTATGCCCATTATCCCAATTACAAGTGTCTTCGGCACTCTCTAGTAACATGTATTTTTGCAATTAATTATATTTTACATATACATTTATGTGTACATATTATATATTTTGTGTTTGAATGTAGTGCGATTAGTATTTAATGAATGATTGATTCAATGGATCTATAGGTTCATGTCATCGTTTAGAAAATGGATGTTGTGTATGAGTGAGTTTTTGAACGAAGATAAGGTATCTGCAAGAATATCAGCATCAATGTTAGGGTCATAGCTTTATATAAATATCAAACCTGAAATATTTTCTGTGGGTATACAGGTAAGAAGGTTAGGATATTATGACATTTGAATTCGGGGGATTTTGGCAGATAACAGGTAACAGGCTTTAAGGTGCTGATACACATGCTTATTATTGGCACGTGAGCATGCGCAGTATTGACCTTATTTAGCCTTTGCTTATTAGTGGGATTGTGTACGCACATTGCTAGTAATGAGCATGCTCATTAGTGGCATGCTCAAAAATAAACCGCCGGTTGAATTATGAGCATGCTAATGTCATTCTCCCTGAGAAGGGGTATCTTTTGAGCATGTGTGAACAGACTTGCTTATTACGAGCATGCTTATGTCATTCGCGGCTAGGTAGTATCGATTATTAATGCGATCTTCTAAGTCCGCGACAGATGAAATAAAATATGGCGCGTTGGGGAGATGATAAAACATTACTTTTCGTGACTTATTATAGGAATCACGAATGTCTGTGGAATACTCGGTCACCGCTGTGTAAAAATAATATAGCGAGAAATAATGTTTATGAAACTTTATTAAAAGACATGAATGATTCAAATCTTACAATAAAAATTATACAAACTAAAATCAAAAATATTTAGATTTATTAGTTCACTTGAATTTTCTGTTTCAGTTTGAAAAGTTTCAATTTTGAACTAGAGTTCCTCTCGATTCTATGACAAGAGCATGCCACTAATAAGCATGTGCATTTGATTGTTAACTTTTAGCATGCTTATTTATGAGCATGCTTAAAAAAAGCATGTTAATAATGAGCTAATAATGATTTGTTATGGCATGCTAGTTTTGAGCAAGCTAATGAGCATGCCACTAATAGGCATGTGTATCTGTACCTTTATAAACAGAAATAATAAATCTATTGAAAAAATATTTGGTTAGGGTCCGCTCGCTTTATAAAAGTCACTTGCATTAGTGTGCCCTCTGTGATACCCTCTGCAATACGTAAATTATGCAGTGGTATTCTTTTTTTAAAGCTAGATTTAAGCTGTCTTACATATTCAACGCGTTCAAATAATTTATTTTGCCCCAACTTTGGCAGGACCAACTACTTAAAAAACTGTTTTGTTACTCGTTCCACTTCAAAATACAATCTGTTTAATTCTACAAATAACCTACGTATTTTTATTGACAATTTGCTTTTATTTAAAATGAAACTCTGTAATCTCATTTACGATTATAGAAATAAATTTAATACTTGTTTAATTGAATCCCATTCCCTCCCTCTTCCCACCCTTCCCATTTTATGCATTATTATTATTTAAATCATAATATAAACTTTCATCATATATTCTTTATCATAATTTTTTTTACCAGCTTCGGGGAAACTTTTTGTTTGTAAAATAATAGGTAATAGAAAGTCACACTAAGAAGATATTTTGGTATACATATTTTCATTTAAGAAAGACAATCGAATTAGTATGTGTATGACGTGCGTACGACGCACATTGTTTTGTTGTATTAGTGTTTACAGGTATAAATACCATGAGAACAAAACAATGTGCCTCGCACGCATGGCTTACACGTACTAATTCGATTGTCTATCTTAAATGGAAAAAGGTCTACGTTGGAATTAACGATCTAAAATACCTATATATATATATAATATATATTATATATATATATATATATATATATATATATATATGTTAAATCTAAGGCTTTCACGGGTACAATATATGTTAGTTCTAACTACTTTGGGGGTAACCCGCGTCAAATTCTGGTCGTCAGGACCAGTCGTCTGCCGACGTTTCGAACAGATCTCACTGTTCATCTTCAGGGCGCCTTGTCGATGAGCTGCTTCTCCAAAAAGCGTACAACCGTTTGGGTCCGGAGCTCACCGTCAAGTGAAAGTTTGAAAAATTCTGCGTCAGGTGTTTGTGGAGGAGTGGGTTTCTCCAGCGACGCCGTTAATGTGTTTTGCTCGGCTTCTAGTAATCCGTATATTTACTTTATTATCGTCATTATACAATATTGAGAAGGTTGGATTTTCTAATTGCTTCGGTGTTTTCATCGTGATTTCTGGTTTATTATTATTAATATTATTTGTATAACGAGACACTTTGTTTTAGATATCATATAATGTTTTAAAAATTACAAATTCGAATAATTTTTTTTTTCGTTAAAAAATATACCTACTCATATATTTAGGTGTGGTTTAAAAAGATACATTTTTAACTGTAATTTATTTTTATAATTACTGCAAATTACCGGAGTTAGTCATTTTAAATCAAACTTACAATTAACTTAGTTTAAAACACGTGTTTGTTTATTGAAATCAACCGGTTTGGTGTGGATTATAGATTTAGATTAGTTGCAATTAAAATTATTACGTTTAATTGTAAATTGTAATTATGCATGTGTACTTGAAATAAGCTGCCTTGAAATATTATTGTTTTCTAAAGAATTTCTTCGAAATAAATTAAAAAAATGTATAAACAAAAAAATTACATATTTTTAATAACAACACGTTTTTTAACAGAGATGCGAACACGGAATACGTGTAAAACTAAGGCACATTTGTACTGTAGTTTAAGTACGCATTTTTTTACAATTATTTTTTAAATTTTGTTTCAAACCGAGTAAAAACGTCTTTTTGTAACAAAGCGCGACTTGTTTACTAAGAAATTATCGTATCGAATAATCTCACAGAGACGAAGCTATTTATATGAGAAACGTGTATGAAAGTCATTACAGGGTGGCCTAGGGCTTATGACCCGTATGACCTGGCTTTAGTGATTATATGAACATCCACATATTATCAATTTTTTAAAGTTATAAATATATATGTATGTTTTAAATCAATTTCTATCGTATATTCGAATGGAAAACGCTAGAGACATCTTTAGTCAATGAAAAGACAACGGAACTCCGAATTCTAATTGTCAACTGGTTCACTTTTCTTAAGTGAAAATCCTGGCTAGCGATTGGAGGAAAATACTTGGAACGTCAATTCCGACCAGTGACAGATCATTATTTCGATCGGCGCGGCGGACAGCAATCAATAAAAAATAGTAAATATTGATTTAACCACTGTAAATGATGCCTCCATATTTTTAAGGTGGAATATTCAGCAATATTCTTTTTAATGTATATATAATATTCTTCCGAATTATTAAACATATACACTACATGCTCTTACAGGTCATAAGCCCTGGGCCACCCTGTAAAGACGTCCATACACGTTTTCCATATAAAAAACTTCGTCTCTATGAGATGACTATAATATATCTTAATTAAAAATCTTTTTGTTTCAAGGAATTCCATTACGATTAAAAATATATTCGTTTGACTTTTTTCATATTTGCTTTAAGGTACAGATACACACGCTTATTACTGGCATGCTCATTAGCATGCTCAAAACTAACATGCCCTAACAACTGTACACACCTACTTATTATTAGCATGCTTATTTTAAGCATGCTCATAAATTAGCATGCTCAAAGCTAACAATCAAACATGTTTATTAGTGGCATGCTCTTGTCACAGAATAGAGAGGAACTCTAGTTCAAAATTGAAACTTTGCAAACTGAAATAGAAAATTCAAATGAACCAATAAATCAAAACAGTTCCTGGGTTCAATCAAACACACATGCTTATTAGTGGCATGCTCTTGTCATACAATAGAGACGCTCTTGTTCAAAATGGAAACTGCAAACTGAAATAGAAAATTCAAGTGAACTAATAAATCAAAATATTTTTGATTTTAGTTTTTATAACTTTTTAAAAAGATTTGAATCATTCATGTCTTTTAATAAAGTTTCGTAAACATTATTTCTCGCTATATTATTTTTACACAGCGGTGACCGAGTATTCCACAGACATTCGTGATTCCTATAATAAGTCACGAAAAGTAATATTTTATCACCTCCCCAACGCGCCATATTTGTTACATTTGTCGCGGACTGAGAAGATCGCATTGAAAATCGATACTACCTAGCCGCGAATGACATAAGCATGCTCGTAATAAGCAAGCCTGTTCACACATGCTCAAAAGATACCCCTTCCCATGGTGAATGACATTAGCATGCTCATAAACAACAGGCGGTTGATTTTTGAGCGTGCTTATTACTAGCGATGTGCATACACATGCCACTAATAAGCAAGGACTAAAGAAGGCCAACACTGCGCACGCTCACGTGCCACTAATAAGCATGTGTATCAGTACCTTTAACAAGCTCGAAGTATTTTATTTTAATATGGGTAATGTACTATGGACAAGTTTACGTCTATATTCATCTTATTTGTTTCCAAAATCGCTTTGTAAAATCGAACACATCTACTTAGTTCAAATTCGAAGAAAGTTGCCACATCAATCTGATGTAATTTATTAACTTTCCTGTGAGTTACTTAGTGAATAACATCTTTGTTCAAGAATGCTAAATGTGATAGCTGTAAGCCGTACGAATCGTCAGTAGGCTGTGAAATTGTTAGAGTCAACACTGGTTATATTTGCTCATTTCAGTCATCCCCAGAAAAAAATAAGATTGAAATGTCAATAACCTAGTCCAAGTCTCGGCGGAGAGAATATAGTTGAACTTATATAACATACTTGAAGACTTATACGACTCATTGAATTTATGTAACTTACTTATACAGGGTTATTTGCATATAAAACATTAATAACCTCGCAGGACTATATTCCTGCCTTGATTATAAGTCGAAAATGTTCAAGCTATCAATATTTCTGACTTATAATTTGTAAAACGTTGGACTATCATTACAGTAACTTACATCGAATATTAAAATTTCATTTCCTTTAACACAAGTCAAATAAAAAATAAAAACCTTTGAACTCCAATTGGAAAACATTCCAATTGGAGTTTTTAGGATTTTTATCATTTTATTTAACTCGTATTGAAACGAATGAATTTTTCGTAACCGATATGAGTTACTGTAATGATAGTCCAACGTTTTGTAAAAAATAAGTCCGAAATATTGAAAAAAAAATACAAACTTTGATGTCGCATATCTCCTTAAATATTGATATTAGGTCATAATAGCTTGAATATTTTCGACTCATAATCAAGGCAGCAATATAGTCCTGCGAGATTTTTAATGTTTTCCAAATAACCCTGTATAATTTACTTAATAAGTTCAGAGTGAATCTGTAACTAAATTTTCCTTGTGTGTAAAACCTGCATTCACTGCCTATAATACTTCACAAAACAATACCAATACGAGTCTATCTAGGAGAGGTTATAAGGTTATTGTAATGAAAGAGAGTTTGCATCAGGTCCGCCCGATCCGACGACGGAGACACGTCTTATTCTACCGCTTCGTTAAATTTCCTCCCATAGAACTCCTTTCGTTCTCGGTCATCTCCTTCCGACACGTTCCGACAGCTGAGTCAGCAGTTTGATTGGAGAAAAGCGTGTTCCGTAGTCGGGAGGTCGCTACACTTATTTTCGTGCATCTAAAACCGAGGCGGGTTCCCCTTCACGCTTGCACATCACCGCACAGCCAATACATTAATAAATAAAAAAATATGTTTTGCGCAAGCTCCTGAAGAGCAATTCCAAAAGTCTACAATTTAGAAGAACCCACGACTTATTGTTCACGATCTTTCTGAGACCCGCACTCTAATTTCTGGGACAAATTGCTGGTCAAAATCAAAGGGTTTTGGTGGAGAAAAAGGAAAACCAATTGGCATGATGACGATAGACAGCTGTTCGTTAAGTCTACCCTCATCTTCTACATTAAAAACACAAACCACCTAACAGCAACCAGTAACTCGCATTCACATAATACTAGACAAGCATTACGAAACCTTGACGAAATACCAAAAACTAAGACAACACATGGACAGAAAAATTACTCATACATAGGGCCTAAAATATTTAACATATTTAAAACAGACTTCCCGGAAATCAGAATATACTCAATTAATAAAATAAAAGCTTTAGCAAACAACTGGCTTACCTCCAAAGGTAGAACAGCAACTGAAAATTTACTTACTGTAATTGCGTAATAATGTCTTTAAATAAAAATATATACCTATATAAATTAATTAATTAATTAAGGAAAACAAAAAAATAATCTTAAACAAAACTTTAACCCTTTTTACATTAAACAATTATTCTACACATATTTACACTTGGACTTATGACTAACTCAACTTTCACTAACATTCCACTTGATACTCTATAGATACATAATAACTACCTTATGAAAATAAATACTACTGACGAACTCGAAAAAAAATTATAATTGTGTGCTATAACGCCACTCTGGGACAGGCCTAGCCTAGTAGAGTGGCATAATCCACAAATTAAACAAAACAAAAAAATGTGTAAATTATCTTATGTTTTATCTTATGTTCTATTGTTAAATTAGTATTAAGTATCTTATTTGTAAACAAGGATTTTTAAATAAATAAATAAATAAATAAAAAATAAATAAAACAGTATTAAAGTGATTTTAGAGAAGAAAATATTTTGAAAGGATTCTAAAAAATGATCCAGTTTTAATATACTCATTGAAATTAATGAGATTTTCAATAAAATAAATGCATAAAATTGTGCAATCCGCCATTACATCCGCGAATGACGTCACGCTTCAATACCCATCACCGCGTCTTTAAACCGTTGCCATAGACACAATGCAATGTTTACTGAGGCTCGACGCCACATCGATGAAATGACAGCTGCGGGCGTTTTTGCGCGAAATTAAAAATATGTAGATGAAAATGCAATTATTTGCGTAAAAACTTAGTTTATTACTGAAATAATGCTATTTTCGGTAATAGTAGACGTGTAGACGTGTAGTAATATCAATAATATAGCAAACAAGGCTATGAAAACACTTGGCTTTGTTCTGCGCTCTTGTAATTCCTTCACAAATATTCAAACGGTCAAACTCCTTTATTGTTCTCTTGTTAGAAGTCAAATCGAATACAACTCATCTATCTGGTGTCCCTATTACAATGCTCATGTTCATACAATAGAAAGAATTCAACATAAATTTTTACGCTACATAAATTTCCGTCTCCATATCCCAATAGAAAATCTTAACTATACAAACTTATTATATTTTACCGGTTTATTGCCACTATCGGACAGGAGAGTTTTATCCGATCTGATTTTATTATATAAAATTGTAAACTCGCATTACCACAGCCCTGAAATTTTGTCCTTAATAATGTTCCATGTACCCAGTCGAACTACTCGAGTGCCGACGCCTTTTTACTGTGACAATACTAGAACAAATGCTCACTACAACTCGCTAGTACCTAGAATACACAGGTTAGGTAACAATTATACAAACATAGCGGACGTGTTTGGTTCTGGCCTGTCACAGTATAGGGGCGCGATACTGAGAGCGCTTCATTCCGCCATATTGTAAATTATATACACTTTCTTTTTTTTTGTTTTTCTCTGTTTATATTATTTTTGCAAATAACTGTTATATACCTACATATGTAAAAGCCTATTTAGGCGTAAATGAATGAATAAATGAATATAAAATGTTATTTCAAAATCTGTCATCATGCCTATTGATGGATACGAGCTTTCAACGCCAATCTTCGAGGCGCTAGAGACATGTTTTATCCGGGTTCAGGCGCCATTACGCTCGAAATTGCTTGGTCACTACACAACATTATCTGGCCGTTATCTGCGTCGTAGTTGCGTACGTATTTTCTGAAAATGACCAGAGACGTGCCTCCTCCTTATCTGTTGACAGCAAATTGTCTCTGGCAGAACTATGATGCAATGGCGACGGGTTGTGACACGAAGCGCTCCAAGCGGACCCAATACTGCCACCAATCTTTATGAGATATTGGGGTCAGTCTGGAACTTGCTATTTTACAATTTCATCTATAAGATAAGAATAATCATATTGTAACCGGATGCTTAAAATAATTTACGCATTGACCAAATGTCACTTGGAACAATGCTATGGAAACATCTAGAACGGTCTACAATTATATGCAACCTTCGCGAAAGGTCTAAAACACCGAGTTCCGATGAGAACCTTCTCCTAAATACTATAAAGTTTGAAAATACCAGCATTCGGATATAAATAGCTTGGATCTAGTCCGCCGCGGAGTGTTGTCTTGTTGTGACAGATCGTTCAGTGCGAAGCGAGTCGCGGACGACGGCCAGGTGTGCCCAGTCGTGAATTACGAAGCGACAGATATCTAGCGAAATATCGAGTGAAGTGCTTAGGCACCTTTTCACTGGGTAACTGGCGTTGAAAATAAGCGATAAATACTACGTGCGAGAATTGAATATTCTATAAGTAATAAATAGAGTGTTAGCCGGTGATAATAAAGTGTTCATATATGAGTGATACATTACGAAATAGTGTGATTTAAGGAATTCGTCTTTAGTCTTAAGTGACGTTGTCCATTTAATAATTAAGTAATCATTAATTAATAAACTGCTAAATAATTTCCGGTGTTTTCATTTATTCCTCCTTAGCCACAAAAAACACATTCATTCATTCGATATTCAATGTATGTAAGTTGTATAGTTTCGAAGCATTTGAATACGGAACCGTTTTAGGTCAAAAATCGATAAAAAGTGGTTAGGTACTTGGACTTATTTTGAAAGAGAACAACGTCTCAATAACGACGCCATAAGGTTTACATGCGAGTCCACGAATGTTTCGTTCGTTTTTTTAAGAAAGTTTCTGTTTGTAGAAGTATAGCTTCTAAAGCGCGTGCAATTTTTTTCTTATAATTACATTAAAAGACCGTAAAAACATCCCTACAACGAGCCCTATGCAAAAAAATGCAATAGTGAATTAAATATCGACCTATCGGGTTTTTGTGGGTTCAAAATTTTAGAAGCAGTTTTCTCAATTTCATGTTTTATGGGTTGGACGCTTTCAGCAGAAATACGTATATTTTTAATTCTACCTACGGGCTGCACTCAGCCTAGGGACGTTACTGATGACGCCGCGACGTGGCAGAAAAATAAAATAATCTTTTACGATATAAGTCACACGGTTGATTTGGTCAGGATTAAGGTATTTGCTATCAGAAAACGTCCACAAACAATTAGCAAATTCCTTCTAAGAAATCTCCTCATAAAGACAGCTCATTCTCGTGACGCGCCACGAACAATGCTATCAAATATTATCTTTGTTTTGGCATTAGCGAGACGTTTAAGGTTTAAGGCCCGGTTGCGCCATCTAAAGTAAAGGTAAAGTTTTAGTAAAAAAGTTACATGAGTAACGTTTTTTACTAAAACGGGTTGCGCCATCTATGGTAAAAATATTTAACTCGCCGAAGTACATACATCTGAGTAACTTTTTTTTACTCTCCAAGATAGATGGGTAAAGGTAAAAACGTTGGTAAAAAAAATGGCCGTCCTCTCACAGCTGATTTGAAAATGTGACATTTATCCATATAGGTACTTGTCATTTGAATTTTGTCGCTGTCATTTTCGTATTGAAATTTGTAAATATTAAAATGAATCTTTTAATTTCGCGTTATTTTAGCGATGGTTTGACGTTTGTTTGGTTTGTTTTATAGAATAAAGTGGTTTGTTTGAACTGGTTTTGAACCGCAAAAGTACGTATTGCCAGTGGTGAAAAACTGAAATAAATCAAATTCCATAGACAAATGCGGTAATTGAGGTTTATTCCGCTTGGCACCCTATTAGCCTTATGATTGGTTTGACAGCGGTAAAAAAGCTGTTTGTGCAACCCGAAATCGAGTTTACTCTGAGCTGAGGGTAAAAAAAGTTACTCGGGTCAATGTTACTCGAACCAAATTTACTTCTGCTGGCGCAACCGAGCCTTAAAGTCAACTCTTCCAAATTGTTTAGCGAATTTTTCCGCTTGCGCCATAACTATTGGTCCATCAATGAAAAATCTAGCAGATCTTTGGGTACAGAACCATTTTAATAACGCTTCGTCAACGTCAGTAAGTTCGCACTTTCTAAATTTTTTTGATTGTGTTAAGTTATTTTCAAGAGCAGCCAAATAAACATTCTTATTTTTCCAGAGCGATGAAACTGTAGAAGACGATAGTGAAAACTTTTTACAGACTTCGGAATTTCGACTTTTTTGCGAACCGAGAGACACATTCGTTTGTTAGTGGACATGTTTCCGATACAACAATTGGAGTTTAGGCTTTTAAATGCTAATACAGTAAACTGCATAAAATAAACTGTCACCTCAAACATTTTGGAAACCCCCAATAATCGGAGTTATATGACCAATATTCTCGACCTTCACTTCGGCATTTCTTTGATAAGAAATCCCGAAGAACTATTATTTGCCTGAGCACGTGGCATTTTCGGACACACAAGTTTGTGTATGTCATAAAATGAACCCTAATTAAGTGCGAGCCGCTTTGAAAGCAAAGTTCATTATCACGAGTAGGTACGTATTTGTTTTTTTTCTGTAATCCGAGCAAATATGTATGCAGAGTTTCTTAAATTTGCTCCGTATATCCAGGAATGGCGCTCCTTATAACTCACAGTTTTGGTCATTATAGCCGAGATCTCCTTATTCCCAAGCTCGACTGTATAAGCATAAATTTAACAAAATGAATGTTTTTATCAATAGTTTTACGATTTTTGACGAATTTCACAATTGCATTGCGATTTTTTTGTACTGAAAATTTTGAATTAACGGGGTCCCGCATAATTCGAAATTATTTTTTGGCGCACTTTAATCTCGAATTAAAGGAGTTTTACTGTATTGACTGACATATTAGCTGTTCTCACTTGTGAAAAAAATCAAATAATTTTTTTCCATTTGTGACTTTTGGATGGTCTAAATTGAAAATTTTCAGTCATTTTTTCAATTTTAACTTTCGGTTCCACCTCTTTTTTGATTTAGACTAACACTGGATAATTAATAGAAATAAAATCATCCATAAATATGTAAAATATTAAAAGTTAGTAATAATTTCTTCCATAGAAATTAAAACTTTTTAACAACACAAACACAGTTATTAAGTAAGGCTGGTCATTCATTTTATGACTGTCAAATTTGAGTCAAAAGTCAACAACAAATTATGTACATGTTTTTTAAATTCTAGATCAAAAATAATAAGAATTCGACTCAAATAATACATGAGAAATCAGAAATTTCATTCTACAGAGAAACCTCGGATTGCGAGTAGTTTGGTCTGAGTTTCCATTATTTCTTATGGAAAATTTACTTTGACGTGTGCTTATGATTACAAACACATTTCCGTAAGGAATTATACTTGCTAGCCAAGGTTTAACTGTACTTCAACAGAATAACACAATTAAATTTATCTTGCAGATCAAAGGGTAGGTCCCAGCGCACAGACTGGCGCACTGAGCGTAAGCTCAACTCTGAGACATTTGGTGTAGCGATGGCCCGGCGCGGTGGCTACCGTGGTCGGGGCTACTGGGGCGGTGGCCAGGGGGGAGGCTGGGGCGGAGGTCAGGGCGGCGGCTGGGGGGGGCGAGGAGGCTGGCGCGGCCCTTCCAACAGGGGTGGCCAGCACCGCCCTCAGCAGCACCGCAACCATCCTAACAATAGGCAGCAGCAGCCGCTGCCTGTTGCCGCAGGTGATGCATTATTCTACTGACTCTGGGTATAGCGGGATTTTTGATTTTAACCTGGCGAAAGCCATACTAAATACAACACAGACATCTAATTCAACCATAAAATATGAATCAGGTATTGAAATATTGTCGAAAAGCATAGTGATAAAAACACTAGATTAGTTTTTGGGAGATTGGAATAATCTAAGTACATATTTTTGTTTTTCTCTCTCTTTCAGAGTCTCTTTTCTTTTGTCTCAGAGTCATTTCTTTGCTGTTTCCGTATTTTTGAGTGGCTGAAATTTTAATGTACAGGTAGAGTTACAGTGAATATTAGTGTATTGTACGCATAGTATTACAATACAGTGAAATCGCTTAATAAATTCACTTTTAATAAGTTTTTCCCGCTAAATAAGCTTGTGATATGAAAATAGGACTAGCTTGCTGGTCTGGGGTGAGATTCGAACCCGCGACCTTTGGATCACGAGGCGAGAGTCCTACCACAAGTCTATCAAGTTACTACTATTTTCGTTTCTCGCCTAAGTAGTGAAAATATTTATAGCCGAACTCAATTTATTCATACAAATAAATCTTCGTAATACGTTTTTCGGAAGACGAAATTTTGTTCAAACATTCCTAAAAATGAAAAATGAGCGCAATAAAAATTAAGTGGTTTTGGAGGCATCACAAATGTTCTAGCCGCTGAAAAAACCCTGTAGTATTAGAATAGACTAATAAAATAATATTTAATAAATAAATTTATCCGGCGATTATTTACGATAATTTTTTATATTGTCGCAATCGCAAAATCAATTAAAGTCTGCGCAAAATAAATTCGCCTAAACGAAACTGTTTTCATTTTGGTTGTATTTCTTCGAAGAAACAATTGGCAATATTAATTACGTAATATCTCCTATTGTTTTCTAAGGCCGGGCGTCGTACTAGGTGTATCTTCCGTCGTGTCTTTAGCGCCGCGGAACGCCGCTACTACGCAGATTATCTCGTTCTGCCGGCGGAACACTCGCTTCAGCGTCTGTTCGGTTCCCCGCCCGCAGAACGTAAAATCGGTGACGTCGTATCTTGTATTCTTGATTGCAACGTGCCACATTTGACAGATTGTCCGCACGTGTGTTTGTTCTCCGTGCGGTCCGCTGCGGTATATTCGGTTGCGGATATGACGTGACGGAAGAAACGCATAGTGTGGCGCCGGCCTTAATGAGTTAAAATTTAGATAACTTATATAATTTCTTTTAAAATTAAGGTTTGTACATAGGTAGTGACATACCTACATAAGTTATTTTATAGTTTCCTTTTATCATGGTTATTAATAAAATATATTATAAAACTCAGGTACTATATAGGTAATTTTTTACAAATGTATATATTTACCTACTTAATTTTTTAAAATAAAATGTCCTTAAATTGTCATATTATATAAACGAATATTCAATTAAAATACAAAATTAGAAAGTGTAAATAACATATGGAAAAAAAAATTGAAATCACTGTTAATATGTTTTCACGCCTAATAAGTTTTTATTTGCTGGTCCCTTGAAAAACGTATTAAGAGAGTTTCACTGTATATTGGTACATGGAGACAAAAAACAAACAATATTGTTATTAATTTTTTTTTTTAGAAAAAGGTATGCATGCATGTTAATTAGTATTTCTATAGGGGCAGATTGCAAGGCAGCATAACTTGTATATATTTTTTTTGTTTGGTAACATTGAATCGTGTTGCAGTAGTCTTATCTATTCAGCTATAATCTAGGATTGGACCGTCATGAACCTTACGTCATTGAGTACCAAGATGGGACCCGCACATGGTGGTGGAGAATAGGCATCTGAAAAATACAAGGTTGCCTGTGATCATCCTGGAGAAATTTATGTAATCGATAAATAATGACTTATTTTTGGGTAAAAATTACGTCATAGAGTACCAAGTTGAGACCTGGCACATTTGATGCAGAGCGTCTAGAACAGCAAGAAATTACAGGGTTGCCACCTTTCTACACTGGTACTTTAGAGTCAGCCAGATTTAAAGTGGTGAAAAGCAGGCAAAATTATGTCATCGAGTAACAAGATGAAATTAACGCTATTCAACAGTTCTAATAAACCATT
>JADDOH010003450.1:0-88924 GCA_016648135.1 Agrypnia vestita | reverse complement strand
AGGTCCTTACATATGAAATTGAGGTTTTGCCGTACTGGCAAATTTGATCTCAAATATCTTCTCTTTGGTTATGAATTCCAAATCCAAATTTATACATCTATTTACTCATGTATTTGTGTTTTGAAAATTATAATTCATTTGTTTTTTCCTCAATTGTTTTTTTCTTTGCGTCACTCAGTTTACAAAATGAAAAACTTGAAATATCGCGTTATTTACGAGTACGAGTTCCACCGTGGCACCAGTGCTGCAGAAACGGCTCGAAGGATTAATGATGTGTATGGCGACGGTGCCGCAAAAGAAAACACAGTGCGTTTTTGGTTCCAACGTTTTCGTTCTGGAAATTTTGACCTACAGAACAAGCCCCGTGGACGGCCGGAGACCAAAGTTGATAATGAAGAATTGAAGGCTATTGTGGAAGCGAATCCATCGCAAACCACATCCGAGTTAGCTGCAGGCTGCGGTGTTAGTGATAAAACTGTTTTAATCCACTTGAAACAAATTGGTAAGGTGAAAGGTGGGTACCTCACGAATTGACTGAAGCAAATCAACAAACGCGCGTTGACTGCTGCGTTGCATTACTCAACCGGCACAATAATGAAGGGATTTTAAATCGAATCATTACTTGTGATGAAAAGTGGATCCTGTACGATAAGCGGAAGCGCTCATCGCAATGGCTGAACCCTGCCGAACCAGCCAAACCATGCCCCAAGCGAAAATTGACTCCAAAAAAGTTACTTGTGAGCGTTTGGTGGACTAGTGCTGGTGTCGTTCACTACAGCTTTCTTAAATCTGGCCAGACGATTACGGCAGATGTCTATTGTCAGCAACTGCAAACCATGATGGAAAAGCTAGCTGCTAAACAACCGAGGCTGGTTAATCGCTCTAGGCCACTGCTGCTTCATGATAACGCTAGACCACACACTGCACAACAGACGGCTACCAAATTAGAGGAGCTTCAATTGGAATGTCTAAGACATCCACCGTACTCTCCGGACCTTGCCCCAACAGATTACCATTTTTTTCGAAATTTGGATAACTTCTTGCAAAGGAAAAAATTCAACTCCGATGGGGCAGTCCAAACCGCCTTCAAAGATTTTATTGATTCCCGTCCGAATGGTTTTTTTAGTAAAGGGATCGATGAACTACCTATGAGATGGCAAAAGTGCATACATAGCAATGGTACATACTTTGATTAAATAAATATATTATAATAAAAAAAAATCGGCTTTATGTTCCTCCCATACTAAACGTCAATTTCATATGTAAGGACCTAATATATATAAAAGATCAAAAACATGTTATGTTTGTTTTCTGATCGTTTGGGGGAGATTATGAAACAATTTAATACCAAGAAAACTAAAATGATTTTGGATAGTGGTAAAATTAAATTTTGGTATTTAAAGTGTATCTCTAAATCTTGTAGGTCGAAAATCGGTTCTTGTGTTTAATGTATTTTTAATTTAATGGTTGAGCTGGTATTCTTTGTAATCCTCATAAATATTCCAAAAAATAAACACCCAAATAAAATAAAATGATAATGTGTTGAAAGACAGTAAAAAGTAGAAAAAGTATGTTTTTCTATAGACAATCGGGAATATTCTACGATATGTTACTTGTACACCTTCCGTCGGCAGAACGCTTATGAGAGGAGAGATGAAACGTCAAAATATTACGGTTTATAATAACACGACGACAAATTTAGTATAATCTTGTTCGCATCGTACAAGAAACGTAATCAAAAATATTGTAGAACATTTTTCTAACGATTATACTTCATAAAAACTCAAATTTGGCTGGGGTCACTTTGTACCCCGCTCAAGGCCCCGATCCTATTTTCGATATTCCGGTACCCGAAGGTTAAGAACATTCTGGTAAGGGAATCCTTCTGCGAATAACCTTCCATCAAAAATTTAATCAGCGGTGAAAGGCACGGAATTTCTGAAGACAGAATAATTCAACTCTTGTACATACATGGAAAAAAATGCCTATTTGCCCAGGCAGTCCTACGGTCAATAAATATGGATTACCTCCCGGAGAGAATTCGTTCGAGAATTCCAGCGGATAAGATTTGGCTGAGATTGAAAATAATATTAGAGGTTATGTGAGTATTATAAAATACATGGACATAGATACATTTACGCGCGGTATAGAGGGGAAACTTGGATACACCATATGATCTGCCATTACGTCATACGAATACATTAGCATTGATTATTAACCATTCAGGATTTAAATACAGTAAGTACAATTAAAACACCGTTATGTGAATTTTACGAATGCACATAAATTTAAAACAAAGTTCTCGTACATTTAAGTACTTATTCGTATATTTTATACGAGGTAATCCAGAGAGTAAATCAGGATAATATATCATTGTTAATTTTAAATCATCCGCCTTATAGTTCGGACCTTGCTCTGAGAAAATTACGCCATTTATTACGATTAATGTGTTAATCTGTTTTAGCTAATATAGCGATATGTTAAATATTGTAATAGGAATATTACGAGATATATCTGTTTTTTTTTCAAAATATATACTTAGGAAAAAGACATCCTTCTTATTAGCATTGCACGCCTCTGCTTATTACTATTCAAAAATGATTCCGCAAAAAACTTAGAATGCAGCTAATCCCAGCTAAACCAAAATGTTACGTAATGGTACATATCCGTACCTTCCTTAGATAAAGGTTATGACTAAATGATTTGGAATTTGTTATATAAATATATACGTAGACAGGAAATCTGGATCGTTAATGATCGTAATTAGTGTTTATCTACACAGAGGTCTCTAATCTGTGATTGATATACCAAACAGTGACACTTAAAAGTTTAACTCTTTATCAGAATTTAATGGAATGCGGAAATTCTAGATTTAAAATAATCAAAGGTAGAACAATTGAATTCTATTTAAAATAAATAAATATTATAGATAGACAAATATCGTTTAATTAACACGGAGAGTCGAGCGTGATTATTATTAAAATTATAATTAAGTTAAGGTGACAGACACATGCGACTGAACACGTGAAAAACGGATTGAAAAAACGGAAAAAAATACCATTTTATATCTCCAGTTAATTATAATATAAACATGCGACTCTAAATATATATTACACACGAAATTCTAAATGAGAACGCATTTACGTCGCACATTAAATTGCGACAGAAATGTATTATTTACTGTAATTTATTATAATTGGATTACAGGCTGTACCTCTTGGTAGTGACAAAATAACTCAACGCGAGTGTCTCAATTTCTCAACACGGGCCCACGGTGTTGAGATTAATCTCACCTAAATCTCGTGTCTCATTCCGTGTACCGGGCCTTTCTAGGCAAGGAGGTAACAGAGGGGTTGATGGGAAAGGGAAGAGGTTAAGGTGGTTGTGTTTTGAACAATTTTTTATTTGTTTATTTCTATTTATGTTGAATGTAAATATTTTGGCTGGACTGTGCCTGTCTCACTAGAAGTATCTGTGTTGAGTGAGACAGGTATAGTTTACAATGGTATGTAGATGCAAAACACAGTATGTATAGTAAAATAATTATTTGTATTTGATGAAGTATTGTATGTTGAAGTAACATAATAAAAAATATATAATAATATAGTGTGTTTGGGTAAGTGTGTCTATTTTATCTTTCCCCTTGTTTCAGATCCACTGTTTTATTTTGTATTTTATGTTAGGGTTGTAAATTGTGGTTAGCCCAGGTTGCTTTAATTCATCAAGCATTTAATTAAGTAATTTGGGTCCAAAATATTTACAGCTCCTTTGTCCATACTTGGTAGGTAACCTTGGAATTTGTAGATTGAGTTTGTTCGAGCGTGTGGTAATTATTGTTTGAGCTGGTTCAAACTGTGTATTTTTGTGTTTGTATGTGTATTTAAGAGTCGTATTCGCAAAAATTTGTTTTATATCGAATATATAGCATTTGTTGAATATTTCACCTGTCCTTGTTAAAATTGAGGTTATGAGGATTACTTTTATAGCAACTGCCTGAGTTGCAGTAATTGGGTTGAGAAAAGTGAGTTGCTCTTCCCCATGCAATTATGCCGTGTTCTATAATTGATTGGCAGATTGCGAAGAATATCATTTTTAGGAGTTTAATGCTAAAAAAGTTTCTAATATTGCGAAGAAAGAAAGTGGCTTTTTTTATTATTTGGATATGTGTGGCGTGTGAGGATTCCATTTGAGTTGAGCATCGATTATAATACCTAAATATTTATTTTCTTATATATTTTTTTAATAACTAGGCGAGTGCTGTAGGATAAAAAAGAGGTGATATTGCAGGTGTTTTTTTAACGTCAACAACTATAAATGCATAATTCGTGAGGTGAAGTGTTTTACGACATTATTGGAGACATTAATTTTATACGAGTATTCACGTAACCGCACCTCTGCTGATGTCCTGTGATTCGGCCCGGGGAAGAAAATAATATGAATTTAATGAAGGGCCTCATTAAAATGTAATCGTTTACGAAAATAAATATACAGATAGAAATATGGAATTTTGACCTTGATCATTAAATTAAATTATCTATACCTAAATAGTAAAAATACAATGCGTTTTTAATCTAATTAAGATAAGAGTGCATATAAATTACTCGTATATGGACACTATTAATAATATAAGTCATTAATATTTTTTAAATACATTTATTAGAGACACTAACAGGATAATAGGTACATGATACTCTAATAATAAAACATTATAAATGAAAACTATGCCCATTCTCCCAATTACAAGTGTCTTCGGCACGCTCTAGTAACATGTATTTTTGCATTTAAGTATATTTTACATGTACATTAATGTGTATTGTATATTTAGTGTTTGAATGTAGTACGATTAGTATTTAATAAATAATTGATTTAATGTATCTATAGGTTCAGGTCATCGATTAGAAAATGGATGTAGTGTATCAGTGATTTTTTGAACGATGATAAGGTATCTGCAAGAATATCAGCATCAATGTCAGGGACAGCACTATTTATGTTAAAAACTAAAAAATACAAGGTGATTATTGTTGTCATTTCTGAAATCTTTAAATTCTAAATCGAAAAATTAAAATAGCTTTAGAAATCTATGTACTTTTATAATATGAATAAATTGAAATGGGAAAAATAAGATTTTATAATAATTTGAAGACGAATATAATGTTAAAAATGCAACCTAACAAAGTGAAAAGTTTTCATTCAAAAATAAATACAGAAATATTACCCATATCACATTTTAGATAATTAATTATAAATGACAATATGATATGATCGATATGAATGTATTGTTTAATGTGCACAAAATAAAGACATCTAAAGAAATATACGTTAATTAAGTATTGTGATCGAGCGGCTCATAATAGAAAATATACTGCATTTATAGACATCTGAGGCAAAGAAATTTATTTATTTTCTAATTGACTTCATTCACTTCCTGAACATGATATATACTACTTTATACATATACGCTGGTTGCACGCAATAGTGATATGATTTATATAATTTATCTTTGGACTTTCGAACTTTATGGATACTACGCAGATAGAATAATTTAATAAAGCGATTACATTCTAGGAATTATAAAACAATTTAATGTTTGATCTTCGCATTAACACAACGCCCCCGTTACTAAAACGTAAAAAACCCCACTAATAGTGACGTTCACTGATTAAAATGTTGGTAATTAAATCATATCTGTGTTGAACATGGTAATTTTGGAAAATGTGAGATTTCATTGCAAAACGAATTAATTTTTTTTTTAAAATAAAAAAGTGTAAATTTATTATCATATTGAGGATGGAATAAGCAATGGGTATCATGTATAAATAATATGGAGAGCGATTAGTGAGATGCAGTCACCAATTTGGAGCGAGAAATTATGGCTCAATATATAGTATAGAAAAAATATTCACATGATATATTCACTGGGTTTATTGATGCCAGATCACATACTACGATTGAGAGGTTACTCAACGCTTGCTATTAAAGCAGGCGCTTGTGCTATTCGGTATGGCAGTCCAGGAGAGAATTTCGAAGAACGCGGGCGCCAACGGGATCACCATAATACGATCATTAGAATAAATTTCTCCTTCTGTGTGTAGCTTTCTGGGATATTTTGCCGTGTATATGTGACCTCTCTGGCCGACGTTTCGGATTCCATTCAGGGTCCATCGTCAGGGCTGCCTGATGATGGACCCTGCAAGGGGATCCGAAACGTCGGCCCGCAATAGGATCTGTAACGTAGACGAGAGAGGTCAAACACACGGCAGAATATCCCAGAAAACTAAACACAGAAGATTTTTCTGAGAAAATTTTTAAATTTCTCCTTTTCATTTTTTTTTTAAATTCTCATTTTAAGTGGATTTTTTATTATTTCGAGCAATATGACTTGGCCATGAAAGCCCTAAACCGCAAAAATATCACTTGGTCCATTTTACCTGTATGCTCACGATGCAATAGGCATGTTGTATTATACAAATATTTTTAATACTGGGTGTTGTCTTCCGGTCATGATGATTTTCCGGAAGTTACGTCAGAGTATTTCTATAGAATATTGCAAAAGGAATTTGTTAAGGGTGCGATTTCATCACGAGGGCGGAGCCTCAAGTTGATTACAACCGGCAAGGGCATGACGCTTCATTTATGTAAGAAGGTGAAATTATGAAATGAAAAATAATAATAGTTCCATCTATTATGAAAAGTATAACATTTAACCTTACAGCTTAACCTTGTGGAACGCGACACGGACGGTAGAATCGCTTCCTACTTTAGCGATAAACTCTCCTACTGGGTAGTCCGGCTATCAATATTTATTAATGGGTAAATTTTACATAATGCATAAAAATTAATGTGTTTAAACTTTAAACCAATGACCGCAAAACAGATCGATAAATTATATAAATAATATTGTCTAACACAAAGAAAACCTTACAAATTATAAACATTTCACAGTACAATGAACTTTTGAGAAACTTTTGATGCTAATTTGATCTGGGAGGATTGGACGAATAATGTAAAACATCAAGTCTTCCGTTTAAATACAAAAAAATATTATTTTAGCGTTTAGGATTCGACCTCAATAATTGAAATTTTTAAATAAATGTATATTCATCGATTTCGCAGTAAAATTGTAATTTATAGAGATATTTTATTTTATTTTTTTGACGTTTAAAGCAAAAATTCTATAGTTGGATATGCATACTTACATTGTTTGTTTTTAATGTCTACAGTTTTCGATTGCCGATGTATAACGTCGGGACGGACTTACAATAAAATCACAGTAGTTAGATTCTTCAAATTACTAGATATCCCACTCTAAATATTATTATTACCGTATCACACACAAGGTACCTTGTATAAATAAAACAATTAATATCATAACCGCGATAAAATGGCATGCAAAAGATCGTTATGTTGGGTGCCAAAATGGCGAAGACATCTGATATCAAGTAACAACCACATAATACGGAGTAAATATTCTTGCCAGAGATCCTGAAATGTGGAGAATTTCTTTTACATTTTCTCGCCATACCGAAAAGATTACGAATTATATATCACCCTTTATAATCTCCACCGCGTATACTGCGTATCCGAATTATATATCATATATCACCCTTTATAATCTCCACTGCGTATACTGTTTCCAGTTTTCCATCCTAGACATCGCTGTCTGTGTATATGTGCTGTGATTTTTATATGGTGGCGATCTTCTGTTTGATGCTTTCAATACTATCATTAAATACATCGACATGATCGCTCAATTCATTTAAGAGTTGCGTCAGGGTGTGCCTATTCATTACATCCGTTCTGCATTTTGGGACATGAAATTGCGCGTGACGTCGATTTCGCAAATAATTAATTGGTACAAACATGGGATAATTCTCTAATATATAGTATAGTTTAAAATTGAAGCATTCTTCTTTGGGGTCATGTTTGGATTTGTTGTCTGTGCGGTCTTGTTTCTGATTGGCTATTTAGGACGTCGGAAACTACAAATAAATAAAATGGACGATTTGAATACGTTACTACAGTTTTCATATTCACCTGTTGGAGTTTAAAATGGTTCATAAGTCACCAGGCCTTCAATCAAAAAGCCTTAGACTTCGACCGCTGGCGTGGCGGTCACGTGATGTCCGGATGTTCGATTACGCAGGTGGCGGGTAAAAATCCGATAGCCACAATAATAATTGCGGCCAGTGGCTAGTGCAACGGAATATTACTTGGATCATTCGCGAGGCGAAGTGATTTATGATAAGTTATGCGCGAAGCGAAAGACAAGGATTAAAACTTATTTTATGTATTTTTCTTCCATAGTATGATTTTTTTATGTGTTATGCATGTATAAACATATAATTATCGCGACGCAAAACTTTCGCGTCATCCACTTCTCTTTCGCTCTTGTGTTTATTTATTTAATTTTTATTTATACGGTTTACACCTATTACAATAAAATAAAAATCTTATACATATCTTGATAACAGTGTACTTGCATTATCAGGGGCGTGCAGTGGGAACATCGCTGCATGACTTTTACGTAGCCAATTATTTGGAAAAAATCGGAATACAACATATATTTCCTAATATTTCTATCACAATTATTTATTTATGGTTTTTGTGTTTAATTTGTAGAACTCCATATTTATTTTTAGCGAAATTTAAAATAAATTAAATTTTAACAAATATTATTATTAAGTTCCACGGGTTAAGTATTTTTATGTGTTACAACTGTTTCGGCTTGTAAGGTTTGATAATGGCCTTACAAGGCGAAACACCTGTAACACATAAAAATACTTAACCCGTAGAACTTAATAATAATATTTATTAAAATTTAATTTATTTTAAATTTCGCTAAAAATTACAATATTATCATAGTATTCATATCATAACATAAAAATCTGTAGCGTAAATATTTGATTTCTATTTTTTTTTCCAAAATATACGTTTACAAAAAAGCCATGCTTCAATGTTCCCATCGCACGCGCCTGTACATTATATAGTACGTTAATATATATCAGCATGCATGATCATTTACAAATTAATACATATACATGCATACATACATATGAAATTTATAAAACAGTATCATTTAAAATAATTGTTGTATTGTTTGCTAGGGGATTTGATGATGCAAGAATAATGTACATGTAAAACGTGCCTTAAATAGACGCGAGGGGGACATACTTCTGTTCTGATCCAATCCCATCTCATAAAAACGGGTACATCTTTAGTTTGAAAAAAATGTGAACCTGGGACGTATGAGTAGGACCGATATGGGAGCTTTCGCGCATGAAACGGTCCTGGGAACGCGGTGGGCGTCCATTCACTGCATGTACGTAACAAATTATTAAATTATTAATAATTACATTATTACTATTATTAATTTCTATTACATTATTACTATTACAGTTACATAATAATATACACGCAGCTTGCATAGTGCAAGGTTGCCACGACGCTATGATTTAACGATTGCTCCAATTTTACTATCGACTTCCGTATTCATTGCAAAGACAATAATCATGATCGAACACTTACCACTTGATACCGTACAATTTTTATAGTCACGAAACTGCAAACGTTTATTATATCATGGAAGATAAGTATTATTAATATAAAAAAAATAGAATTTAAATGCAGGTATAAAATAAATTGATTAACGTATTCAGAAATGTTATTATTGTTCGATGTGACACTAAAAAAAACACTTCATTCGTTGTCTTGTCCGCTACAATGGTCAGTGCGATTTAATATTAAAATTAATAAAAACATTGTATATATTAAACATCCAATCGAGTAAATAACATATTTTATGATGTCTGTAAAAAAAAAGTGCGAAATAAAAATAAAAACAACCACAAAAGATTCAGAATATTTTATAAGTTCGAAATTTTCAAGAACACGATACTGGGTTTTATCACCGGGGAACATTATACAACTTCCAAATTATTTTTAGATGTGGTGGTCCATCACGGGTGGAATTGTGAACGTTACATTGTGTAAAGTGATCACTTAAACCGGCCACACGATAGGTAGTAATCCCTTTGAACACCAAAAAAGACTTCCATACCTACTTTCTCATATACAAAATAGTTTTGTCTCTATAAGACATCTATAGTATTTCATTTCAGGGGATTATGACCGGCTGTATCTTGGTTAACAGTAGCAAAAGTTATGTTTAAATCATAGATTTTTAAGAAAACGGATTGTTTGATTGGTGTTTATTCTATAAACTTTTACTATTAACCATATTAATTTAAGTTATTAGAAGCAAAAGCGTCACCATGCAACAGACGAAATTTACATAAATAATCTATATTATTGATGGCTTTGGCACACAGTTTAGAGACGATTATTAAATTGACAAAAAACATAAACTATGTCACTATCTCTACTTCAATTTTATCATATCCTTTTTATATTTTACTATTCGAGTTTCGAGAGTATCAGAGTCTCTCATCGACAGGTGAAGTATTAAACTTACTAAATTCAAATATAGATTTTTTACATGGATCAACATAATTAATTTATTAAGTATTGATATAGATAAGCCATTTTGTAACTGAATTTGATAAAATGATAAATGTGCTTTTGATAAAATGTTTATAATATACACAAAAATGCTTTTAAAATAAGTTATTAATTGTGAAATTGACTCCCCGCAAGAAAATCATATTCAAACATGCTGCCCGTTTTATCGTCATGTACAAAGTGATGCTTTTGCTTCTTAACTCTTCATGTGAATATTTAAAAACTAATAATTACTACGTATGCGTTGATCTATATCATAAAATCACGTTTTGACCGCCATTAGGCATATATATAACATTGTAAACTTTGTCAATTTTGACATGATGAATGTTATATAAAATAAATATTAAATATTATTTTAAAAGTTGATAGAAATCACTTTGTTTTACACGTATCTACTAATTTCAATAATGAAGTCAATATTGCCGCTGCAATGATAGAAATATAGACACAAGTCTTGACATTTCTCATTGAAACTTAACGCGCAAATAAATATGAATATAGGAATAACAAACACCAATTATAAAAATATTTTGCATGACATTTACGTAAACATTTATATTTCGATAAAAAAAAATCGATATAAAAATATATCTCCTAATATTCCATCACTATAATTAGCATATACCTAATTCTTATTTTAATAAATCGTCATATTCCGTCAAATTAACTATTAATTTTGATGCAAATTGATGCAATCTTGATATCCTGAGAATAAGAGGGTATTAGTGTTTCACATAAGCTAGCAATTGAGTTAGTATGGGCACAGTGCGTAATACGCTCATTGTTTCGTTGTGTTAAGTTTACGGATACGAGAGGGGCGTATCCGTAAACTTAACACAACGAAACAATGCGCGTATTACGCACTGTACCCACACTAACTCAATTGCAAGCTTGTATGAAAAGAACTATATGTGTGTCTATGATGGGTATAATGATTAAGATTGTAACAAATATTTAAATATTCATGTCATTAATAAAAATACGTCTAAAATCACAAATGTCGTAATTCGAAATTTATTTAATGTAATTATCTCGATGAATTTCCTTTCTATGTATACACCTTTTCATTTAAGAAAGACAATCGAATTAGTGTGTGTAAGTCGTATGGACGACTTGCATATATATACTAATTCGATTGTCTTTCTTTGGAAAGAGATCTACGTGAATGTACAAAGTAAAAAATATTTAGATTAATATTCGAAAATGTTATCAAGTTATAAAATAAAAATATATGACAATTAGAAATCAACATAAATCGCTAGTGCATATCTGACAAAAAATCACATAGAAATTGATTGTCATCTGTAATTGAAACTTAACTGTCATCTGTCATTTTAATTACCCGGCGAATAATACTTATGATCCGGTTTAACCGGATATTCGGCCAAACGGGCCGGACATCCGGTGGATCCCTAAATTAGATAGAGAAAAATAATATTTGAAAAGGCAAGAAGATAATATTAAATGAGTATAGGATTAGATCTTTGTTACAGGTAGATTATCAAGGTGCACTTTACAACATCATAATTCATATTAGAAAACTTTAACAACTAATAAAAATAATATTCAATATGTTCCTGAAGAATGTATGCATACATAATCGTTATTAAAAATGAAAATATTTTAACATATTGGAAATTTAAACGATCTCGAACATCGAAATATTTGTAAAATAAATACAACACAATAGTGTTTTAAAAAAAGAATGTTTTCGTGTGAGACAAATAGTGGGCAGGTACTAAAATCAAACAAAAGAAGGTCTAGAATGTTTATAAAAGGAACTCACCTATTAGAAATGGTCCGCAGTGAGGGTCTCAGTATAAACACGAGGAAGGCTAGGCCGTTGGCTCCCACGGAGATCAAAAGAAGGAGGCCTGAAATCAGTTCTCCGCTCAGATCCCAAAATGTGGCCATCTTGTTGGTAAACTAACGACACACTTCAAATCTGTGGAATAGAATCCCGAAAAGCGAACAATCCGACTGCCTTGGCCACTATTCTGAAACAATTGCGGGCGATTTACAAGTGTAGCCCATTGTTAGTGCAATTTGGCGGTCTTTCAAAGAAAATTACACAGCGAAATTTGCTGGCGCTTTTTGGATTTATAGTTCACTTTTAACACTTCATCAAATAAGTTTATGTATTCTCTTTCAATTTCGTGTCTTTGTTAGAGAGAATTTATCGACATTTTGATCGGTGGTTTTACTCGGATATCACTTGAATTGATCTTCACAATGTAAATAACAACAAATTCACTGACACTTTGTGTATTTTTAGACGTTCAAATCTAGGCGATTAGTGCTTTTGTAGCACAAGTCACATCGCCTTTGACACAGAAAACGAGCCGTCACCCGATTTCTTCACAAAATTACATCAGATGAACGACAGCGCGTAATTTTCTCACTCAAAACCATAAACAGATTAGTTATTATGCTGTTTAGAGTTAATTTATCATTCATCGGGCGGAACATCGTGACTTTTTTTGCAAAAAAAACTTCGTACGAACAATGAAAATATTGACGCGAGATAACTTTGACAGTTCGCGGTTCGAAGCAACTAACGTCCACCTCTGACAGCTGCCAGCGGGCGACTAGCGTGCTGGCCGTTGCTGCGTTTGACTTTAGCCACTGAATGCGGATTTTGAAGCGGGGTCTCCTGCGAAAGAAAGAGACAGCATTATTAAAATATTTTAAATCATAACGTTGGAACAGGGGTTAGTAGATTACATTTTATCGTTGATGGTAAGTACCCACTTATAATTTAGTATTTTTTACGAGGATGAGAGGGATTTTTTTGTCCCCTTTGTCAGATAACTAGACATTGTTATTAATAGTTATTATATCATGCGGGTTAATCGTCATATTTGATACCACTTCAAGTATTTAAAGAATGTAGAGGCAATTGTTTTTTTCTAATAATTACCCGAAGAAATATATGTTGGAATTGAATAAAGACTGCAATAAATTAATGACGGGTTGTGTACCAGTGGTGGATTACAATATCAATAAGGCATTCGCGAACTTACAACCACGTTATAAACCCCTGGTGGGCAAAAGAAAACTAGACTGCCAAGAGATGGAGATAATCCAGTTTATTGTTGTGAGAGAGGGACGGCTGCAAAAATATCGTCTGGACGCGTGGTGTCCCGCGGGAGAGAGACGCAGCGATGAGAGAATACCGAAATAGACAGAGACCAACGTAAAGTTCAAGTTAAAAAGAACAGTCTTCGACTGCCAATTAGATAACTCGTTCCATTTTCAAATGGGTTTGCGGTTCGCGGGAAAAATTAGCATTTGGATAAACCCGAAGTAACAGGTTTGGTTATTTATTGTTATTAAGTAATTTGTTGATGGTGAGGTGTGGAGCATGCAGCTACTCACCCCGTGGTTTTCGAATAATTGCGAATCACGTGGTTTTGTTTTGAAGAAATGTTTTGTAAAAAACGGATTTAACAGGATCTGAAGATTCTGGGATTTTGAAGAAGTAAGTCAACGACTTTTAGAACAAAAACAGGTACCTATCGTTGTTGTTGGAATAGTGTTGACCGTACCAGGAACGTGTCTGATAGGGGGTTAATACATATTGCAACGAAATGGTAGAATTGGAAAGAATTACGCTCTATCGAAATCTCTCGTAATCTCTGGTACGCTCCACAACACTCTGGAATCGACTGGGATATTCTGGAAACATCGAGAAAGCGATATTACCTATATAAAGAGATCGACCGGCTACTGCGCGACATTGTGATTGCTTGACGTTTGACGAGTGCGATTTTACCAGCCATAAAAACAAGTGCTAAGAAAAGAACAGTGCTCTAGTTAAGTTCGTGTCCAGTGACTTTTTGTGAAATTGATTAAAACTTTAATTAAGTTTTAGTGTTTCATTTGCCCCACAGTCACGCCTCTTGACAATATTATTATGTATGCGTGTACACCCAATACACACGTTTTTTTCTTTTTTTTAAATAGTGATGCGACCACGGAATACGTGTCGCATCAACTACTACATGTAAATTATAATACTTAATAGTTAGAATGGCTCTCTCTAATAGCGTAGAAAAATTTGACCAATTTTATCGCAAGTATTAAAAAAAACGTTTTATATGTCACAAGTATCATATTACCGCTGGATGACTTTTATTTAAACATTTATTTGGAAAAAATCCAAATTAAATATTTATCTGGCAGAATATTATGGAACATTAAAATATGAAAAATATGTTCATTACTGTGATACGAATGTACGAGATACATCTCTTATTTCGGTTTCTTTTCAAAATATATTCATAGGAAAATGTCATGCTTCTTGTTCTCACTGCACGCCCCTGCTGGATAGAGTAGTTTTTTATCTTTCGAAAATTTATTTATTTCGACATACGGCACAGAAGTATCTTTTACATAATAATATATATAAGAAATCCAAAGAGTAGAACAGCAAAAAATTACAAAATTGACAATATAGTATAGATAGTTGTTTAAAGTTATAACATTAATTTAGAAAATGGAGGTGTGAAGTATATAAGATAGAACATAATTTAGAAAAAGGAGATAAAACATTATACAAGGTTAAACAAATAGGTATAATAATTTGTTTGTGATTGCATTATGAATTCAGGACGGTAGAGCTTTTAGTAGTAAATTTTTATATTATGCTAAACTTGAATTAAGCATATCAGAGATATGCGCATAGGTGCAATATGATAAATGTACATGAAAAAAAGGCTTAAAAATGGGACGACCTTGGAGAATATAAAGAAGACGTAATATGGAAAGAAATATAAGGTTAATAATCAACACATCGCAGGACAGCGAACGGCCCAAGCGATGGGACCCCTGCCAGATTAGGATAATGAAGAAAAAGAAGAAGAAGAAGAAGAAAGTCTTCTTGGCTGGAAACCGAACGCCAGTCTGCCTGTCTGACTGATGTGATACTATTCACTACACTGTGAAATATCTTAGGCTTTTTATTAATATTACAAAATATTAATAAAGAGCTTCAGCAAATATTTTACCAAGTACCTACAATAAAAATTGAATTTTTTTAATGTGAGAAATACTGGTGAAAAAATCTTATAATGAGTTTTCTGAGCTTTTTATCGAGAGAAGTAAATTCGTATTTCAATATTACATTTTTCTTAAAAATATTAATATAGTTTCATTGAAACAGTAAGGCATAGCGTTAAAAAGTCTTACACGTAGTGCGTACATTGCCAGTATGAAAAAGCGGCAAAATAACTATACTTTTTTACTCAGAGCCAACCACTGAAGCTTTCTGCGGGCGGGTAGTAATTCACGCATGCGCAATGCGCATACCTCCTTCACATCTCTATCAAAGGACATCTATTTCGACAATTATTAAATGAAAACCACGTCCCGCTAGGTAATAAAGCGCCAACACCTTTACACATAGAAACAAAAGATTTTAGAATGAATTTACTCAAGCAACTAGAAATAAATAAATATACAAATGATCCAAACATAAAACTTTTAAATAGTCATCGAAAATGACCTTCTCAATATGTTTAAAAAACCCAAAAACAAAGCCATGAATTAAAATAATATTTATAAATAACAACATAATAGAATCGCATACAGAAAACGGGGAATTTTGATAATTAAGCATAACATAGCATTTCGTAAACCGAGGCATCTTTAATGATAAGTGCCCGGGAAAAACGAACATTAATGTAGGGATCACCAAAAATGTCTAATTACTCTAAAGGGGAAGGGGTAACTTAAATTTTTATAAATAAGTCGATTATATGTGGTATATCCACTGTTTGATAATGGCCTTGCAAGCCTACAACACAACAGCAAACCTACAACAGCTGTCACACTAAAAATAGTTAACCCGCAGAATTTACTAATAATACTTATTAAAATTTAATTTATTTTAAATTTCACTAATAATCAACATATATATATTTAAAAAGAAACCCGTGTTTCCCTACCCGCCAAGTTTTCTCCACAACCAGCCACAACCACCTATCGGTGGTTATGGTGGTGGCTAGCCCTTGGTGTCACATCGAAAATATACGAGTTTGGTGGGGGTGGCTGTGCGTGGGAGGGAGTGGGTGACGAAAATGTGCTTTCTAGCACATTGTTTTGCTAGCAAATGCTTCAGATTGTTTCAAAATAGGCGCGCCGACTGTGTCGGTGAGTCTAGAAGGTTCCGGAAAAACCTGCTCTGGAAAGTTCTAGAAGGAGAAAGTTCTAGAAAATTCCCGAAAGTTCTATAAGGATCTAAATTGAGTGGCGGAATGTGTCGGTGTGTCTAGAAGGTTCCTGTACATTCAATAAATTTCTTGAAAGTTTTGGAAGGAGAATGTTCTAGAAGGTTCGCGAAAGTTCTATGACGATCCAAACAGTGTACTAAAAATCAACGCGTGCGAAGCCGCGCGGGCACGGCTAGTAATAGATATTTATTAAAATTTAATTCATTTTAAATTTCATTAATAATAATAATTATAATTTAATTTATTTTAAAAATACACATAGTATAGATTATTTAATATGTAGATATATTATAGATATACATTACTATCCCTTCGAGTCACTTCAATAAGAAAATGTTAAGTACAACCGGGATTAACTTTGGTATGATCATCTCATTCTGTCATCATCTGTCTTTTTCTTTACATGGAGCCATTGGTAGTGCCAATGAGAGACGCATATATTTTGTCGTACGAGTCATGCAAAAACTGTCGGCAGTTGATCTATATATTGTAATGTGATGAAAAAATTCGGAAAAACTGCGTACAATTGTAATCATTAGTAATATGACAAAGACGACAAAACCATGGAATGCTCTACAACACTTCGGAATTAACCACAAACTGTTTGAAGTTATATAGCAATGAGAATATTCTCGTAAACAGATATCGAGCGAAATACCTACTTAGGTACGTGCGATAATTGAACAGAATATTCTAGTAAGCGATAAAAAAAGTGTTAAACAGACGAGTGATTAATTGAGAAATAGTGTGAATTAAGGTTTCGTTTAGTGAATTTGTAAATTTGTTAAAATAATTAATAAATCGGTAATTAATATCCAGTGTTTTCATTTGTCACCCAAAGCCCTGACAAATGACAATATAATAATTCTACACATTAAATAATCTGTATACTATATTGTTTTAAAATAATCTAAACATCTCGCTACTTTCATGTTATTTCAAGTAGGGATGGGAAATTTCGTTCAGTTGACTGTCGTTCATGAAAGTGAACTGTTCATTCCTAATCGTTCATTTGTTCACCAAACGCGTCAAAGTTTCAAAGTCGGAAACTGCACGCGTCACGCTAGAGCGTCTAGCGTCTGAAAAGATGCAAATTGAACTGTCGCCAAACAATCTTCTTGATTATATTATGTTATGGAGATTTTTAAGCGACGCGTACTTTTCCGTTTTTCAGTGTACGGATTTGATTTCAGAGAAAATTCCCTCTCGGGTTATTCCGCGTCTGCGTTCTTTGCATGTACAATGCAGACAAGCAGCTGAGAAAACACGCACACAGGTGTACACATATGCACAAACAGTGGCGTAGCTACCGGTGGTTGTATCTACTTAGATTGAAGTTGGCGATGACGGTTTAAACCGCGATTCTCGCGTGTTTAGCGTGTGCACCACGCGCGGTTTTTGACGTCTGTCATTAAAATCATTTTTATTAAATTTTTCAACATTGTTGTGTCAAAATGTACAATATTTTGTAGGATGTTTCTGACGATTAACTGATTCTGAAGTATGTCTTTAACAGGAAAAGTTTGCTTAGACCTCAAACAATACTTTTTGTTGGAGAAAGTGGAATTTACTGTTGACATATCTCATTATACATGATGTTTTGATAACTTTATGGATTGCGGATAGGGTAAGCCACTGACACTACAATGTCGAAAAATTGAATAAAAATTATTTCGATGACAGATGTCGAAAATCACGCACGCGCACAGTTGAAACTATAATTCAATTCAAGTTAATATAACCGGTCCTAAGCAATTACAGTATAAGATCACAAATCTTTACCATTTCCATGTTATTATTTTTTTTTAATTCGAGATTATCCACGGGTTGTCTATGATAGATAAGAGCAATTAAAGTATAAAGTACGACGTAGTTGCTGATGTAGTGGTTAAGACGCTCGCTATGTGATCCTCTGGTCGGGGATTCGAGCCCCATATAAATGTAATGAGTAGGCACACCATCACGCATAATGTGCAACTTTTGAACGAACTAAGCGATCATGCCGACGTATTTTATTTAATCATTAAAACATCAGAAAGAAGATTGCTTCTATTTAAAGTAGTTACTCACCTCGTAAATTACATAGAAAATGGACCAATTATTATAAAAAATGAGAAGAAAGTTGTGTGTCAGGACAGATTTTCTCCAATAAATGCAACATGATTTTGTGGTGAAATTATTAATATAAGTAATTAACAAGAATATACTTTGTTTACACCACTAATTTTTTGAAAATATCAACGTGTTTCGGGGTTAATCATCAGGATACAACGTATATCAACTAAAAATTAAAAATCTAAGTAGGTGAAGACATTAACAAAATATAAAATAAATGTAAGGAAGATGAATTCATAATTAAATACTTATTAATGTGAAAACAAACATCCATAAATCCATCCTCAGCATTACAACCCTTGGTGGGTCCTAGCTGCCTCCAAGAAAGTCCTCCATGCTGCTGTCTGCCAATCTGTTAATCTTAATGAACTTGACTACGCTGACGTTCTGGTAAAGGCTCGGTGTTGTATCTTTTTCGCCATGTTTGACCGTCATTAATAGGTCCTTATATTCGGCGTAAGATTTGAAAACAAACAATGTTACCTATATTACAAATTTTGGAAATAACAAAATAGTGTTAATCAAGTACTAAATTAAGTATTATAAATAAACAGTCCTTATTGCAAGTAGTTGTCTTTTGAATAGGTGCGATTGACAAATGATTTTATTTAATGAGGAATAAAGTAAAACGTGATTTGTTCCAATGTAAGCACAAGGGCATGATTAGGTCATATTAGCCTGGGGGGGCAAGCACTTTGCTGCTACGCCGCTGTGCATACTGGGATATTTATTTATTCAAATCGGCTATGATTCTACAAAAGCGATCACGTAGAAATGGAAATACGTTTGAAACTGACCGCCGACAACACTCAATAAGCATAAATGAATAGCAATATTCCTTCAGTGTTTGCGAATAATTGCGGATAATTTTAATTAAAATTATACGCCTACAACGCGCGATAATCGCTGCGTCATGACGGTTCTGTATCATCGCGGTTATTCCCTGATGCTGTGCGCGGTGATGATCCGTGATAAGTACCATTGTGCTGTCATCCAGTGATGTCTCCCTAAAAATGACATCTATGACAAGTGATAGTTATTCTTCTTTATGTAGGCTGTCCAGAGATAACTATCATGTGTATATGTCGATTTTTTAATCATGACATTACGCAGTCATCCACTGATGAATCTGTTGCAAGCATATATTTTTTATTATAAAAAACAGTTTTAATCCGTCGAGAATGACGGTAAAAAAAGAAAAAAGTTTTTTTTGTACTATAAAGAAGATACGGACGTTACACGAAGTTACGACGAACAGACAGATAGACGGACGGAAAGACACCTAAATTATTATATTTGGGATATGGTATTGACTTATACAAAAAAGCAAAATGATTTTGTGACGAAATTTATTTTATTATATTTATTTATATATCTAGTATATAGACTATATGTATATTTATATATCTATATATATGATACATGCCGGTAGGAAAAGGAGCCACACATCTCATTAGGAAGAACCTGTGCCTAGATGAGCAGATTACAATATAGTTAGAACAAAATAATATAATTTTAAAACGAAATACTATAAAACTATAAAATAAAACATTTAATTGAGGATATGAATATAAAATGTGGATAGTAAAAACAGTATACAGTAAAAACAAGAGCCAAAGTGAAAGTAAAAATAATATGTGTAAGGAATCACATGTATGGATAGTAACAACATGTAAATATTATAGAAAACCAAACCAATAGTAAAATTAAAAAGAATATGTCTACAACATTAAATAATATATTATAATAATGAAAAATAAAGGAATTACATTTTGATAAATTAGAAATTTTGGAAATAAGAAATAGGGTTAATAGTATATTGAATTTTATAAAAAACTAGGTCCTTTTTATAAATAGCTATCTTTGAAATTTATTTTCATACAATTTATTAATTTCCCATATATTATTTTTTTATATCATTATTGTTAATACTACCATTTTTTATTTTTTATTTGTCAGTATGGTATTGTATCTTCTATCCTGAGGACCATTTCAGTTTTTCCCTTCTACAAACCTAATTTCTCCCCTTTTTCTCCTATTTCTAACACTCATATTTTGAATTGTAGATCTTTATTATTAGTCCACTAAGTATTCCTTTATATCTTGTTATTCTAAAAATTACACCGCTGAGAATTCTTAAATTAATTTTTCAAAGCAAGAAAACACTTTGTGGCTTGACACTATAAGACATTTAAGAATAAATTAAATACTATGTTTTAAACAACTTTATCACTATATATTTGTCAACTAGTTTCGGTTGGACTCAACCTTCTTCAGGACAATTAAATATAGACTAATCTAGGTACAGAAATGGAAGGGGAGGGCTTAACTGAAGATAGAGGGAACAGCTTTAAAATCGGACTATTAGATAAATTATTTTTTATTTAATTTATCTAATAGTCCGATTTTAAAGCTGTTCCCTCTATCTTCAGTTACCCCTCCCCTTCCCTCCCCCCCCTAGTTGACACTCTGTCCCTCTCTCTTTTTCTTTCCTCCTTTATAAATTTCTGTGCCTAGATTAGTCTATATTTAATTGTCCTGAAGAAGGTTGAGTCCAACCAAAACTCGTTGACAAATATATAGTGATAAAGTGGTTTAAAACATAGTATTTAATTTATTCTTAAATGTCTCTTAAATTAATGTTTTAAAAATACTAAGGGAAATGTAATAGGCTTATTAGAGGTGTATTATTTCACGATGGATAACGTGGGCCTATTAAAATGGTGCGGGGCACAGCTCTAGTCTCCATTAGAAATACCATGACTAAACCTGATACATATTTATGCAATTCTCCGTGAATCTTCGAAAAGGGGGACAACCCAAAAACATCCCAAGCGCGGTGTCACCACTATTTTGTATTCCGAACGCCTTTCGAATTCTTATTTCAAAATGCATCGCGCCATAAAATCAAAATTTGCGCGCGTGCGTGATAGATGGCGGGGAAAACCCGTAAACGTGTTGATTTTACAGCGAAATACGTAAAAATATTATTCCATGTGGCACTGTTTGAATTAAAAATGTCTCCCATGTTTAATTCATGAACGTCTTTGTATTCCGACGCTATGTATGGATCATTTGAAAATGGAACTGCATTTTAATTGGCTGCTTTGTGTTTGAAAGAAAATCGATTATTCGTCCGGGGCATTGTTTGATTTTTTCACTGGTGGTACTTTGTATGCGTACTTCACACGCGCCAAGAAGCGCGAGGTGTACTTGAAGTAAAACAGTATGAGAAATATTAAGATACTAATATATATATATAGTGCCAGTTATCCCAACAGTAACAGAAATATATGATGTGTGGGGTATAAAAGCAAAGGCGGCAATATCCAAAAAAAATAGAAAAATGTTTTGAATGCAGTCACCGATGATTACTAACTTAAAATGCACTGATTTTTATATTTCATTTTTTATTTTTTATTTTATTTTTATTTTTTTATTTTGGGAATCTCAACAGTATACAATTTATTATAATAATACATAACGTACTAGGTAATTCGTAGACCAATTATAGAGATCCACGGCATAAAATGTTAAATCAAGCAATAAAGAGAACATATATTAAATAGAGGGATAGGAGTGGGAGATAGATGGGGAAGTGGAGTGAGGTGTATGGGATTGTGGCTGAGTGGAGTGCGTGTGTATTCTGTGCGTGACGTTGTTTACAGATATGGGGGTATGTGTAAAGAGTGATGAGAGTTTGGCTGTGGTGTGTGTATGATGATGGTCGGTCTCAGTTAATCCGGTGAAGATATAGAAACTAGTAATATAATATAAGCGGTTTAAATACGATTTTTAAGAGCTGAGATGTTGCATCTATCCCTTCCAAAATCATGTTTCCTATACACTTATCGGCTATGTTTCCTATAAAATTTTGAATTGAGTACTTTATAAATTAGTAATCCTCGATGACTGCATTAATTTTTTTTGGATATTGCTGCTTTTGCTTTTATACCCCACATATAGTTCCAGTTATCACAATGTCACAAATTATTAATCTGGAATTATGGATCAACACTAATATGTAATAAATAATTTTATTTCATACATTTCTTGTTTTATTTATTATTTTTGTGTTTTGTTTGTAGAATTCCACGCTTATTTTTTTATGATATGTAAATCTAATCAAATTTTAATAAATAGGTATTAAAATAAATTAAAGTGGTTTTTTTATTAGGTATGTTGTGCTTTTATTATATTTGCGTTACGTATATACTTGCTTTCTACTTTATATTATTTTATTTTTTTGTAGTGTGTTATTGCTATGTTATTATTTTTTATAGGTACTTATTTCAATACAAATTTGCTACTGATTTTCGAGACATCCGTGTTATTTACATGCATTATTAAAACTTACCTTTTTTTGTTTGTTTTGTTTTATACTGTTTTTTTGCTTATTTTATATTGCTTTTCTTTATAAACTTGTAATATATATTTGTTAGTAATTGTATATTGTGTTTGACACGTATTACTTCACTTTTATTTTTTGTAAAATCTGAAGAGCGTCAATGATAAATATTTTATTTTTGTGTTTTGTACAGTCGATATATCAGTATCGAGTATAGTCACAACGCTAGACCAACAGGTCAACTAATTACATTTAGAAATTATTTATTTACACAAGTGTTTATGCGACGTTGACTGTAAACAGGGACATCCCCTTTATCAGTTGGGTGTGTCATGTTGTTTACCTGGACAAAATCAATCCATGTCTTGAATCTTAATTACGTTGCCCAATGTTATAATCTGTTTCCAGAGGTACAAATTCCCCGAAATATTAATAGTTTCAACTGTGAACATTTTAATATATTTTGCTACTTATAACTTATATTGTTTAATGTATGTACTTTTTTAATTTTATGTTATATTTTTTAGGTAAAAGCCTATACACATTGCTGCTCTTTACTTTATATCTTTAATTTTTATACTCATGTTTTGGTGCAATTCCTGATACTTTTATATTTTGCTACTTATAACTTATGTTGTTTAATGTATATTCATTTTAATTTTATGTTATATTTTTTATGTAAAAGCCTATACACATTGCTGCTATTTACTTTATATTTTAATTTTTCTACTCATGTTTTGGTGCTATACGGATATTGTTTAATGTATGTGCTTTTTGAAATTTATATTATATTCTTTATGTAAATGCCTAAACCTAATGGGCGTAAACAAATAAATAAATAAATATTTCTTCAATGAAGAACAGTGGTTCCAAACCTTGGCGGTAGACTACAATATTTACGTATCTGTCGTTTTTTTCAAATTCGAGCATTAACAAAATTTGCATTGTTATATATATCTGATAAAAAAAGTGATCCAATTCTTTGTGAACGAGATTTTTCATAATAATTATAATAAAGGATTTTACAATAGGTATGATATTATTTTATAATGTTAAAGCTATGATTTTTTATTTTTATTTATTTAATAAATAGGGCATGCAGTGAGAACAAGAAGCATGATTTTTCCTAAGCATATATTTTGAAAAGAAACTGAAATAATAATAACATATTTTATAAATTTTAATAATTTGTAATACTCTGCCAGTTTTTTTTTTCTTCCAAATATACCTATGTTTAAATATAAGTCATGCTTCTTGTTCTCACTGCACGCCCCTGTAAATTTGTAACTTCTGTAACACTAGCTCTTACAGCAGCAATATTCTCTCTAATTCTTGCGTTCTGAGTCGTTCAATATCTGAATTGAAATCTGCCTGAGCGCACGAAAGAGACGGAAGATGGAGAAGCAAAATGGGATAAAAGGGATGTGCCGTGCGGGGCGCACTATTACGAAAGCCATCACGAAAGCACGCACTTAGAGAGCTATTTAAAACCGCTAATTGTGTCTTGTCGCTATATTGTTACATTTTTTACGGAACAATAAAACCTAGAAGAACATCTTGGACTTTTACCGAGGCTCAAAAGATCCTTCCTAGACCAACGCAAGGATATCAAAAGTTTGACAAAGTTCACATTAAGTATTCACAAACGAATGAAATATCAAACGTTGTACTTAGATTTTCAGAGTACACTTATACAGGGTTATTTGTAAAACGTTAATAACCTCGCAGGACTATATTCCTGCCTTGATTATGAGTCGAAAATGTTCAAGCTATTATGACCTAATATCAATAGTTCAAGAGATATGCGACATCAAAATTTGCATTTTTTTTTCAATATTTCTGACTTATTTTTTGTAAAACGTTGGACTATCATTACAGTAACTTTTATCGAATATGAAAAATTCATTCTCTTTAGTACAAGTCAAAAATTCAAATTCCAATTGGAAAACTTTCCAATTGGAATTTTTTCAGGGTTTTTATCATTTTATTTAACTTGTATTGAAACGAATGAATTTTTCGTAATCGACATGAGTTACTGTAACGATAGTCCAACGTTTTACAAAAAATAAGTCAGAAATATTGAAAAAAAAAAATGCAAATTTTGATGTCGCATATCTCCATAACTATTGATATTAGGTCATAATAGCTTGAACATTTTCGACTCATAATCAAGGCAGGAATATAGTCCTGCGAGGTTATTAATGTTTTACAAATAACCCTGTATATATGAATAAATATTAAATATTTTAATTAATAACTGAAATTATTATAAAAAAACGAAATGGAGAAAACAAAAAATAAATAAATTCGAATTATCTGTAACTAAATACAAATATATATTATTTAAATTATATTTGTGCTTTTGCACGAGTGTACGTACGGCTAGTATGTATTATAGTATATTTTTGACGGTAAGGAAAACCGGAGATAGCTAAGTCAGTTAGTCGCTGCGTTGCTGTACTGCGCGATCGGAGTTCGAGCCCCGCTCCAGTCGTGTTTGTAATTTCGTTTTTTTATCTTTGGATTCGAACGAAATGATTATATTTAGGTATTACTGGAACAGTAAATAATAATCAAGCGCATTTCGTGGTCTCGCATTTTCGCTACATGATTTCGCTACGTACTTCCGTTACAATAAATGTTTACCCTGAACGCGCCCAAAGAAGACAACTTCAAAAATCATCTTTTCAGATGAAGCATATTTTTGGTATATGGCTTTGTCAAAAGCAAAACTGTCGTTTTTGGTGTGAGATCGTTTCATCATTTTGTAATAGCAATGAAATAACACAACAAAAATTTGCCACATAGGTTCAAGGGCGCTAGAAAAAAAGAATTAATTTTTACATTACATACACAATGAATAATATGAACGTAAACATAGGTAATAAAGATTAAAAGTATATTGCTATTGTTTTTATTAAATTCTTATTTTACATTTGTATATAGCTAAAAGTAAGGTTTCACTTAAATAATACAATAAAAAAAATGGTTTTCGTATATTTTGATTTAAAAAAATATATTTAATATTGCTACTTCTAGGCCCCGCCCCGTTCCTGAGAATAGTTGATTTTTAATTTTAGGTAATTAAAATAAATTAAAGTAAAATTTATATAATTTCCAGACATTTTTTGATGGGTTATTTCCAGTACGTTATATAAAAAATGCACGTTCCACAGAAATTTATAGTGCATATAACGCTTGAAGTGTGTGCACAGTGGTACAAAGGTTGAGAAAAACAATGTTCATAAAAAAATAACTAAACATTTTCTAAAATAAATTATCTGACGTAAACTTCATCAGAAAATATACTTTATTTTATTTTGTCACGATTTATATTTAGATTGGATATAAAATAGTTGATATGAATTCATCAATTAGGTATGACGTACATTTGTGCATGGCATTTCCATAAGTATTGAGAAGACAGATTTTATATCTAATATTATTTATTTTATTATTGTTATCGGTGTGTAATAAATTATCTCGCAAATTATCTCGTTGGAGAAACTCTTCGTGGAAAGGTGTTCCCCTGAAATTTGGCAACAGAATTTGTAATATTTTAAGCTAGCCGGTTTTAGGTAGGTGCCTACTATGTGTTTACTACTTTTTTATGTACCAATGAATGTCTGTCTGCTAGGGATAGGAAAAATCTTATGATCAATATTTGAGCCACTTTCTGATCAGCACTGACTATGAAATATGGTAGAGAGACGAATGCCGGATGACCATATAATAATCAGTCATTAATTTAACAAAATCAGTTTAATAATTAAATACTGACGCAATATTTTATTGGATTTTGAACATGTCGGTGACATATGTCGGCTTGTACTATTTTAAAAGTGACGTTTGAGTTTTGCGGCTTATATCATTTGAATATTAGTTGTATATATTATCAAAAAAAATTGATTGTATTATTTGTATAAATATGCTTGTATTATTTGATTAATTACACCTACATGTTTCGGAAATACTTTTCCATCGTCAGGGTGTTATTGTATATAATACGATGGAAAAGTATTTCCGAAATATGTAGGTGTAATTAATCAAATAATAAAGTAGATTTATACAAATAATACGATCAATATTTTTAAAAATCTCAATCTGCAATATTGCTGAATCAATTGATAAAATGTATATATTATTCACTATATTGTTTTCTATAGTAAATCGTATTGTGCAATAGATTGTTAATATTAGTAAATTGTATTTATTAAATAAAAATAAATTACAAATATACTTTTTTTTTGATGTTTATAGCGTTTAATTTGTGGTTGGACATAATTTTTCATTTGAGAAAACTAACAAAATTTGTATAAACCACACTGATTGTTGATTGATTACTGATTGTTCCCCTGTTGATTGGTCAAACTTCACCCCTCTCCCACGCCACAAATGAAGCCACACTCTCACCTAACGCTTGACTCTTAAAAATTAAATTTATGGAAGTTATTGTGCGTCCGCCCTGACGAAGCTACAGTACAGTGTCGAAACCGGTAGACGTTTAAAAACCATCAGTGTGGTTTACAAACAAATTTGTTAGTTTTTTTAAAATAATATAATTAGATAATTTTTAGTTAAATTTTCATCAAAATTATAGTAATTTAGTAAAAAAGAGTTTAAATATAGTTTTACTAACGTGACGGAAAGAAGAGAATAATGTTAAGTTTAAAAAAAATAAAGGCACAGGCACATTTTATTTATGTAGGCGCTCTTAGTACAATGACAGTTAAAACATATATTTTCTTCTTTTAAGGTGTTTTTTTTACGTAATATATTAAAAAGACTTAAAACAAACGTTTTATTTATATGATAACTTAATCGAGTCAACTCTGTAGAAAGTATTTAAAAAATATATATTTTATTTTAAAGTTGCATTGAGAACACATTCTTGAAGATTAATAAAAATTTGGCCAAGAATGACTAATCGTTAGATGCATTTCCAACGTCAACAATTGTGAAATGGCATTATATGAAGTAAAGTCTGTAGATAATAAACGATTCAATTTGTATAATGTATTCCCCGAACAACGATAGTTTATTGAGAAAATATATATTTATTATTTTCGGTATTGCGAAGGTAATGGATTCGAGAGAAATGAGAAAATTGCTATTAACTTGAAAGGTCAAGTGGGTATTGAAAGTGACCATGTGGATAAAGAGCACACAGAATAAATATGATTTTTTGAAAACAAATAATTAACATTTTATATATTACTAGCTGTGCCCGCGCGGCTTCGCACGCGTAGATTTTTAGTACACTGTTTGGATCGTCATTGAACTTTCGCGAACCTTCTAGAACATTCTCCTGCCAGAACTTTCAAGAAATTTATTGAATGTACGGGAACATTCTAGACACACCGACACATTCCGCCACTCAGTTAGAACCTTATCGAACTTTCGGGAATTTTCTAGAACCTTCTCCTTCCAGAACTTTCTAGAGCAGGTTTTTCCGGAACCTTCTAGACTCACCGACACACTCGGCACGCCTATTTTGAAACAATCTGAAGCATTTGCGGTCTTCCCATAACAAAACAATGTGCTAGAAGGCACATTTTTGTCACCCACTCCCACCCACGCACAGCCACCCCCACCAAACTCGCATATTTTCGATATGACACCAAGGGCTATCCACCACCATAACCACCGGTGGGTGGTTGTGGCTGGTTGTGGAGAAAACTTGGCGGGTAGGGAAACACGGGTTTCTTTTTAAATATATATATGTTGATTATTAGTGAAATTTAAAATAAATTAAATTATTATATATAATATATATATTATAAAGATATATCTATATGTATATATATGTATCTATATCTATATATATATCTATATATATATACATATATAATATAGTTATATATATATTATATATATATATATTATATATACATATATATTGATTTTTCAAAACTAGTGGCCAATGTCCTGAGTTGTTCGGGATTTTGAAAGAGGGGATATGAAAGTGTATTTAATTTGTGCGGGATCTAAAGAGTAGAAACGCAGAATTCGGTGCAGTTAAGAAAAATTGAAGATTATATTTTATTATAAAAATACAAGCCGTAAACCCGTGAAAAATCACGAGACATTATAATTAATGACGACCCTTGCGTGCAACATGAGTCACTTGATTGACGAGCGCTGTTTAACATGTCACACTTGGGCGCCCGGGCTTCATTAGCGGCTAGTCATCATCAGTATTGTCGTTGTAATTCTAGTCTAATTCCAGCGAGTTAGGGACAGTTGGGATAGTTGATAATGAATAACCACCGAAAAATTTCTGAAAGTTTGCTTGAAAAATGCTTAAATAAAATTATTATAATCATGTGTTAAATATACATTTAATTTTAAAAAACACACTGCGCGCGGTATACATAACCGAAAGCATGCGTCAAGTGCGCTGTTGCATAACTGTCCAGCGTGATGCACTGTGCATGTTAGTCCTTGATAAGATTAACACGCATTGATAAATATTGATGAAAGTTTAACAGTACTATGGTTGTGGTGTATAGTGTTGTGAACGTAGTAGTGTAGTTTAACTGTAATTTCGGATATTTTATACGCACCGTGTATTACCGAGAAGCGAATCTCGACGTTTCGTTGGATACCTTTACCCGCGGAGGTGGAGGTCGGACTGATTCCTCATAAAGCTGTAAAGTCGTCCTCCTGTGACGTTGGATAAGTATCCGACGAAACGTCGAGATTCGCTTCTCGGTAATACATACGGTGCGTATAAAATATCCGAAATTACAGTTAAATATGTCTAACGACCGTAATAACAACCTTAACTCTTAAATAGTAGTGTAGTGTTGGTCCTGACGAAGAGACGGGTACGCCTCGAAACCGGTAGACCTTAAATATGGTTGTGGTTTATACTAATTTAACTAAATTACAATATCAAACCGCAAAGTTAATGCGTTAAATATAAAAAATATGATCTCAATGTTGTGAAAATAATCTACAAACACGAAAAATTTTACTATGGTTATAAAACTGCATGTAACATAGCCCATCATTTATAGCAGGGACTCATATTTGATTATAATAAAATGAGGGTGATTTAATTCGATTGGTTTCGATTCCACTGTGTCTTCGTCAGGACAGACGCACAATAACGGATCCTTGAATTAAATATGTAAAGGATTCTGTGTAATCGGTGTGGCTTTGTGCGTGTGAGGTGGAGTTTGTCAGGGAGGTATTAAAATGGGAGTAATTACATAATGGGTTGTTCGTTAAATTCAATCAGTTACTTATTATGTATATAAGATTTAATGTTGATTCATATATTTCTAAGGTATCTAACTGAAATTTAAATACCGTCTTCTATTTGAGGTATTCTAGTTAGATTAAGTTGTCGTTTGTGAAAAACTAACAAAGCCAAAATGTCTAAAATATACAAACCTAAAGACAGTAAAAATAATAATTTTCAATTATGAATAATTTTCGTAATTATTCTGAATATTTTGAGCATGTTCAAATATTTCAAGGACACAGTACTGAATTTTATCCCCAGAGGAAAATCATTAAACAAGATATGTATTATAAACGTCTCATAGAGACAAAGCCATTTTTTTAATATGGAAAAATAGGTATGAAAGCCTTTTTGGGTGTTCGTAGGACTACCGGTCTATCGTACGGCTGGCTTAAGCGATCACTTAACACAATGTAAAGTGGACCAATTCCACCCATACCACATCTATCAAACTTTTGGAAGTTGTATATATCTTAACTTTGTATACCTTGTTCCAAATGCGAATTTTTTTTTTATTACCGCCGTTTGAAAATTTCTTATTCCTATAAACTAGTACAGATATCGCCTATGGTATGAGGTATCTATGTTTTTGATATCCGATTTTCTCATATAAATAAATGAGACGTCTAATATATAAATAAATATATATATTTATGGAACGTGATACCGTTTTGTCAGGTATTCCAGAAACTACTTTTGTTCCACATAATAGCGCTCGCAGAAATCTCAACCAAAACACATACATATATATATTAGACGTCTCATTTATTTTATATGGGATATATATATATATATATATATATATATATATAATATCTATATATTATATATATATATATGTGTCTTAATTAATTCTCGTAAAAACTATAAAAATAGTCCTGGATGTTTTGGGTATTTTTATATAATACGATACTAAATGACAAATTTCGGGAAATAATTAAAATGTTCATTGAAATGTGTTGATGGCTTCAAAACTATAATTTGTACTACTATAATGTGTTGACAAAATGCCGTAGTTAATTGCATTTCTAGAAATCTCGTCGTAACGAAATAAAGTCCTTGAAATAAATATCCTTTGACAAGTTTAATTTATAAGTAAACAGATAGTTAACAGTTATAATAATAATATGGTTTTCCATGAAATTATTATAATAATGATAGCATTTGAAAAATAGCTTTACAGTATTATTAGTGTTATAGTGTATATATTATCAGCGATGGCATTTTTCACAGGTGAGATCAAAGTTTATGCCCTTTTGGAACAAAACTTTTAAAAAAATTGAAAAAAGAAATTAGCGCAAAATGCCGTTTTTCTTATACCTATATTGTGAGCTAACCATTTTATTTAAACCAGTGAAATTTATTTATTTATTAATGGGAAACTAACAGTACATATAAAGAGATTATACATGATTATTGAACAGTATAGAGACCATCTTACAAGTTTCCACAGAATTAACACGTTGTGTAAATAAAGCAACAATAACTTGAGTTATATAATAAAAAACAAAAAAAGTGAAAGTTTTAGGTTATGGAAAAACTATGAGAGTCAAAGAATTAGAGGTAAAAGGGGAGTAAGGAATGGATAGGAACTTAGTAAACTACTTAGTAAAAAGGACAGTTTTCCAAAGCAACCAAATAGAAATAGAATGAAAAGCTGCAATCAATAGACATGATGACATCTTTCTTATAACTATTTAATTGTTTATGGTTTGAGTGGGAATTCCCTCGTCAATAAACTTGTTGCGAGACAAATCTCAGAATCACCGACAATAGAAAATAAATCACATAATTCACAATCAACACAACCGAGAGCGTCGTACGATTAGCATATTTTTTGTAAGGCAGGTACCTACCGGGAAAATAGTTAAGTGTAATGGTAAAACATTTCAGAGACACGTTTAGAGAACTTTATATACATTGAGTTATTAATAGCGTTACAATAGAGTCATTCGTATTATTGATGGATTTGACGTCAATGTTCTAGAGATTGTTCGTAATGATCATTAAATTGAGTGAAACTATGCGACCTCTACTTGAATTTAATTAAAATTTTACATTTTACTGCTCAATTTTCGAGAATAACAGAATCTCTCATCGACAGAATATTTTGAGTTTGTCCAAATTTTAAAGAACACAGGTTTTTTTACTTTGTCCACAAATTTGGACAAACTAAAAAAAATATTCTGAATGAAAATACTGGTCTAAAAAAAAGTTTAAAAAATTGAAATGATATTTCAGTCGTATTCTAGTGTAATGCTAATAATTCGGAAGGATCTCATTACACATGTAAAGGATATTGCTAAAAAAAATTCCAATCATAAAATATAGATATCTCATTAGTGACATTTGTGGCTATTTAAGGGGAATGAAAAAGCTCAGGATGCCGGTCTCGCTAATGATAATTACAACACTTATACGAAACAAAAGACTTCAATATCTACTTTGCCATAAAAAATATATAATAAAAATATAGAGACATCTATAATATATCTCTCATCGACAGGAGAAATATTAAACTGTCATTCAAATACGGAAAAGATTTTTTTACATTAATTAGATGGAAATAAAAATAATTAATTGATTAGGTACTGAAAAAATGAGCCGAAGTTACTGGTGTAAAGGTGGTTGTAATGGAAATATTGAGAGAAGAGGAGAAGAGTTAGTGAAAGAAATATCGTTAAGCAAATTTATATCCGAGTTCAAAATTCTTTTAATTGCAAAACTCAAAATTATTCAATTTATTACCTTTGAAATCGAAAGGATGGAGAAACTCAATGAAAATTAAAATAACGAATTATTAATCAATTAGAAAGGCATGCAGAAAAATCAAATCAACGAAAAAATATTTTGGCCCCTACCGGGACTTGAGCCTAGATCTCCTATCTTTCCGGGATTTTTTCGTTGATTTTGATTTTTCTGCATGTCTTTCTAATTGATTAAATAAAATAAAATTTGCTTTTAAATTTCACGCAACTTTGTTCTGAAAAAATTACAACTTATAATAAGAATGTGTCCTTTAATATAATGAAAATAATGATTATTATCCATGTTGATTTTTTCATCCAGGCTAATTCGTATTTTAGATATTTATTTTTACTGGTTAACTGGCAATTTTTTTACAATATTTCGTAAAAGATGGAATACCATATTATTAGCTAACACTATTGACGTGGGAAATTTGAATTATTTACATATAGACAGATAAATATTCAATATGTCAAACTAATATTATTTATAAATAATTTGAGTATGTCTAAATTTTTCAAGAACACAATACTAGATTTTATCCCCAGGAGGACATCATTAATCAGGATTATAGATGTCCAACAGAGGCGAAGCTATATTTTTGTATGGGAAAGTAGGTATGGAAGTTTTTTTGAGTGTTCATAGGTCTTACGACCTATCGTACGGCTGGCTTAAGTGATCACTTTACACAATGTAACTTTCACCAATTCCATCTATAATAAAGTATCACAACTTACCTATGTTTTGTTTATTTTTTATTTTTATTCTCGTCTATTAAGTGTTGGGAATTATTTAAGGATCCAAACGTCACAAAATTTATAAAACTGGGAAGTCTTCGGTGGCTGGGCCGTGTGGAGAGAATGTCCGAGCATCAAGCACCAAAGTCCCTGCTGAACTCAAGGGCAATAGGGCGAAGGAGCTTAGGAAGGCCGAAACTAAGATGGAGTGACAACGTCCTCAAAGATATCTCTGCCTTAGAGCTTCGAAACTGGAGAGAGCTGGCACTAGACCGAGATGAGTGGAGGAAAATTATTGAGGAGGCCAAGACCCACCACGGGTTGTAGTGCCAAGAATGATGATGATGATGATTAAGATTCCAATATTTCTATTTTCGGAATACGGCCGATAATTATTTAACAATGATCGTTATGCGTAAGATTTGAAAGGATTGCAACAGCTCACTTGCTTAATAAATATATATACTTCACTCAGCAAATAATTTATTTATAATATTCGTGCATTAGAGTACATGCACACTTAAATTGATTCAGATTACATATATTGTGTACTTATATTTGCAGTGCCATGCATCCGTAACATGCATAACATATTAACTCGGTACCATATCAAAATATAAATATATGATAGTATAAATTATAAATTACTACTTGTAACCGTGTGTATGTGAATGTTAGCGAATGTTTACGTAAAATCACGTGCGAATAACGTAGACCTTGAAGTTGAAACAAATCAATATAGGTATATATATATATAAAAAGAAACCCGTGTTTCCCTATCCGCCAAGTTTTCTTCACAACCAGATATTACCACCCCCTAGTGGTTATAGTGGTGGATAGTCCTTAGTGTCCCATTTAAAATGTGCGAGTTTGGTGGAGGTGGCTGAGCGTGGGTGGGAGTGAGTGACGAAAATGTGCTTTCTAGCACATTGTTTTGTTATGGGAAGGCCGCAAATGATTCAGATTGTTTCAAAATAGGCGCGACGACTATGTCGGTGAGTCTAGAAGGTTCCGGAAAAACCTGCTCTAGAAAGTTCTGGAAGGAGAAGGTTCTAGAAAATTTCCGAAAGTTCTATAAAGTTCTAAACTGAGTGGCGGAATGTGTCGGTGTGTCTAGAAGGTTCCTGTACATTCAATAAATTTCTAGAAAGTTCTGGAAGGAGCGTGTTCTAGAAGGTTCGCGAAAGTTCTATGATGATCCAAACAGTGTACTGAAAATCTACGCGTGCGAAGCCGCGCGGGCACAGCTAGTCAATTTATAAAAATGAGTTTCATAAAAGTGTAATAAATGTTTATATCTACACTAGCTGATAAAATGAAGGTACTTTTACAAGCCCGTTTTTAAAGAACAAGTATGTATTTACTATCGATTTAAGTGTGACAAATCAATTTATGATAGAGTGAAAGAATGAAGATATTAAGAATGAATGTAAAGCTGATCTCAGCATAATTAATAGAATTAAAAAAGGGTCGCTCAGATGGTTTGGGCGTGTTGAGCGAATGAATGAGGAAAGAATGGTAAGAGAGATATATATAATGCAAGTGTTGACGGCGCCAGAAAGAGAAGGCGAACGCGGAAGACGGGGCATGACCAGATTAACCAGATACTGGAAGACGGTCCCGTTAGAAGCCTCAAAAACCGGCGAGCTTGCATACGAAGGTGTATGAATGTGGAGGAAGCGAGAGTTGTATGTCAGGGCAGAAGAGTATGGCGCTCTATTCTGTCTGCCTACTCCCACGGGGAAACAGCGTGATGGTAAGTAAGTAAGTAAGTACTATTTATTTATTTATAGTTGATACTCATTTACAGATAAGGGGGATATATATTTACGGAAACATAAGTGGCCGCTATAGCGTAATTGGATAACGCGCCTGTCCCGGATAGGAGGAGATCCGTGGTTCGAATCCCGGTAGCAGGAAAATATTTTTTTGTGGGCTTGATTTTTCTGTATGCCTACCCCTATGGGGAAACGGCGTGATGGTAAGTAAGTAAGTAAGTCTAATGCTTTATACACCGAGCGAGATGGACTGCTTCCCTCGAAATTGAACTATTGTAAAAATTACTCAAGATTTTTGTAATATAAAGTTTGGTTAAGTGAATATTAAAATATTCAAATAGGTCAAATTCATTAAGCAATTATTTCAATCGATTGAGATGAACTTCGGTCCTCGGCCGAAGATAACGCTATCACACCATGTGTCGCATATTCGCTATCGCTTCTCGAGGGTTGGGAGGTCGGGGGTCAGGCGGCACGTTCGTCTTGTGATTCGGGCGGAAAATCACAGACGATCTGTGTAAAATACTCATTAAGGCTGGACATTCACTGCGAATGAATATTTCGTTTTTTTTTTTACGAAAATGTGGGTTTTTATTATTCATTTATATCAGAATTTATATTCTAGACTGCAAATTTTTAGGGCAATAACTTAGATAGAACCTTTTTTATTTACAAAAGTAATAAACTGGACATTATTTAAAATAATTAATAAAATATAAGCATTAATCGACAGGCCGCGGCCAAAAAACCGTTTTTAGTGTCCTAGGCGGCGCTGATTTTTTATGAATATTTATATGTACGCATAATATGTTTTTTTATACATATAAAGTATACTTCATTATCAAGAATTCTTTAGGAAATAAGTTAAAAATATTGAAAAAAATATGCAAACTTTGATGTTGCATATCTCCATAACTATTGATATTAGGTCATAATAGCTCGAACATTTTCGACTCACAATCATGGCTGGAATATAATCCTACTTATTAATGTTTTCCAAATAACCCTGTATACAAGTCGTTCGACTATTATTACAGTTTCTATACTTCGTATCCTGCTCGTGCGTTTGGAATAAAATTAATAAAAAGGTACCTTTAAGGAAACTTGCCGATGCATGTTATCAATACATAGTATAAAAGGAAGTCTCCGGCGAGCGTCTGTCCCTCTGTCTGTCTGTATGACTGCGCTAATCCCGAGAACCACTCAACGGATTTGTATGCGGTTTTTACTGTTATTGTTTGCATTTCTCCAGAAAGATTTATATGTTTTAAAAATTTACCTAGCACATATAGCAGCTGAGCATTAACGGTATTAGTGAATGAAGTTGGAAAAAATTTTCCGCTAAAGCGCTCTCAAGGAAACGCTCCCTAATCCGTTAGAGTTCGAAAAATAGAGCAGGAAAGAATTGTGTAAAATTAAAACAAAAAAAAATTTACACCAATCATTTTTGTCTATAAAATTTCATCAAATGTAGGCATAACTAAGATTTAATGGTTAACTTTTCAGCAATTTTGATCAATGCAGTATAAATTCTTTATTTATTTGATGGAAATTTAATTGCAGATCTACGTATTAATAAATATAAAATAATGGATATTAAATTATGCCAATTACAATTTTTCCACTGAATATATTAAATTATTAAAACAAGTGTAACATTGTAAAATATATATTTTTAAATTATTTTAACAGGGAGTGTGAAGGGTGGAGGGGAATGTGGGATGGTAGTAGAAGGGAAGTAAAATAGTATGAATTAGGTTGTGTAAATATTGTTTGTTTTATATTCCTTATCGTTAAAAATGTCAATGTGGCGATAGTTTATGTTAAATGAATTTGAGGATCTGTAGATTGTTTTGTTTTCAGTTGATCTTGTAAAGAGGGAGATAAAAAGTAGGTAAATGTCTGTTATTGCGAGTTGGGATATGGAAAAATATTCGTTGAAGAAGTTCAGGACTTTCAACTAGATTGTGTGATTTTTTAAATAACATTACCGCGTCAGCTATGTCTCTTCGACTAGTTAGAGTCTGCATGTTGAAAAACTTCGCAGTCTTCATTGCTTAAATGAGATCTGAATGAGCGGAGGTTATGTATCTTAGGAATCTATTTTGGATGCTTTCAATTCTATTTTTGTGTGGATTACTGGATTGAACCTGGATTCCACACCTGAGATGCATATTCTAAAATACTACGAAAGTATGAGTAAATTTAATTATTGAATCAAATTTTAATTATTAAAAAAAAGTTTAATTATCAAATTAAACATCTATTACCTTTAAAAATTCACTGCAGATCAAATTTTTTCTTAATACCAAATCATAAAATTCGCTAGTGTAAAATATATAATATGAGGACGTTAAAACTTACCTTCGTAGATTGAAAACAACTTATTTAACATATTTAGCAAGAATGGCTAGTGTTCTAAGCAGAATGTATGATTTAATATGTTTTATAAACATACAACTTGATATTTATTCTCTGAATTAAATTACTACCCATAAATACACAAGACATAGAACTCGTTTATATGAAGAATCGAATCAACAAGCTGCAAGAGTCAGCTAAAATATTTTATGATTGTGTCATAATTAATCTTATCATAGAACTAATTAAGTTATGATGTTATTAAATAAGAAAATTATTTTAATGTTAATAGCATAAACTTTGTTTTTGGACATGCTTGTTAATTAATTTAGGAAAGTTTGAAGCTATTGAAATCTTCGATCTGACAAGTAAAGAGGAAACTGGAGGCCGAATTTTTATATTTTTTATATAGATATACTCAAAGCTAACAATACCAAAGCATTGCCGGGTTCAGCTAGTATTATGTAAAATAAACTATTAACAGAATACGTATTTTCGTAAAAATGTCAGATAGATGAATGAAATGACCCATTAGATATAAAATAGATAGCAATTATATTATATAGAGGATTATTTGTAAAACATTAATAACCTTACAGGACTATATTCCTGCCTTGATTGTGAGTCGAAAATGTTCAAGCTATTATGACCTAATATCAATATTTATGGAGATATGCGACATCAAAGTTTGCATCTTTTTTTCAATATTTCTGACTTATTTTTTGTAAAACGTTGGACTATCATTACACTAACTCATATCGATTACGAAAAATTCATTCGTCAAATGATAAAAACCCTGAAAAATTTCCAATTGGAATGTTTTCCAATTGGAATTCGAAGGTTTTTATTTTTTTATATGACTTGTATTAAAGGGAATGAATTTTTCATATTCGATATAAGTTACTGTTATGATAGTTCAAGGTTTTACAAAAAATAAGTCAGAAATATTGAAAAAAAAATGCAAGCTTTGATGTCGCATATCGCCTGAACTTAGGTCATAATAGCTTGAACATTTTCGACTCATAATCAAGGCAGGAATATAGTCCTGCGAGGTTATTAATGTTTTACAAATAACCCTGTATATTCATTAGATGTAGACTCCCGAGGAAGATAAGATGAATAAGAGTGTATATAAAAATAAATCTGTAGATAGGAACTTTACAATTCTCAACGTGTGTTCTACCCTTTAGGATGACGTGAAAAATTTATTATGGCACAATGTTTTATTACAAAATATTGCGCAACCTCGTCAAGTCTTGAAATATACTGTCAAGAGGTTTACAAGAGAGATATATTCTTTAAAAATGTATTCTCATGATTCACGTAGTTATAATACAGTATTTAGAAAATTTAGAAAGTAGAAACTTTAAGAAATCAAGTGAGAACTAATAGTGTTGGGTTTTAAGTGAATAACGAATAAGTCTATATTGTTACTCGATCACTTCTAGGAGATTTAAAAGTGAGGTATATTTCTCTTTATCAAATATATACGTATATTACCATATTTGGGAATAATCCAAGATTATGGTTATTCATACAATGAAAATAAGTATTTCACTATATAATTTAATGTTTTGTTAATTTAATCTAACTTAAATAATCGTAATCTAAATTAAAAAAACCAAACCTAATAAACTAACCTAACCAAACCTAATAACCTAACCTAACCTCATCTATTGCCTATTAAATGTCAAAATATGCAGTGCATTTTTCGAAACTTTAAAGTGTAATATCTTATTTAATAATTTAATACTTACTTTTTAAACGTGAATTCTCTTTCATTTTGTTATTAGCACATTCAATAATATAGTGAAATAATCATTTTCGTTGTATATGCAATGGGACCATTATCTTAGATTTAGCCAAAAAAGGATATATTACGTATTTCATGATATCTTCCTTTTCATAAGAATTGTTTTCTCGTGATACTTAGATATACTTATAATACAATTTTCAGTGAATTTATAATGTAGAAATTTGGGCATAATCCAAAAAATTGTCATTTTGAAAAATTCGTATGAAAGTATCATCGATATAATTAAATGTCGTGATTTCAAAAAACAGAAGTGACGCGCAAATAAGTTTTATAGAAAATTTTAATTGTATTATAAAAAAACGCAAAACATAAAGAATAAGATATAAAAAATATTGTGCAATAATAACAATCGTAACCAAACCAAACCTGATAATATAAAAACCTGTAATATAAAAAAAAAGAAACTAAAATAAGTAAAACAAAAAAAAAAACGGAACTTAAATAAGTAAAACAAAGTAAAATGTGAGTAACCTAATTAAACCTAAATTAACTAATTTTATATAATGAAAAGATTCTAACTAAGAAAAGATTCTAATGTTTACCTAATCAAATCTAATAACGTAACCTAATCGAACCTAAATTAGCTAATTTTATCTAATAAAAAATGTAAATTTAAACTATAATAACCTAACCTTTCCTATGTCCAGTTTTTATCATATTTATATTGTCTATGATTTACTTCAGCATTTGGTATTGTCTATAAATAAAATTGTCGTGGTGTAAATCTTGTCTATGTTTTACACTTCATCCACAGATATCGCTTAACAAATGTCAAAATGTATAGTGCAAATTTCGAAACTTTTAAGTGTAATATTTTCTTTAATATCTACTAATATGTGCGTCAATTTTGTTTATCAATTTTGAAATCAGAATCAGAACACTTAACTATGTGAATATGTTATAATGATAACAATCTTGAATTAAGCCAAAATTTCACGAATTCAAAAGAAAACTAATAGTATTGTGTTTTAAGTGTATAATTAATAAGGTTATATACTTCCGTAACATAGGCGACATTCTTTTCAAAGCGATAATTGAAGTAAGTGTTTTGAAATAATTATTTATAATATTATGTAAATAGTTTCCAAAGATGTTTATAAATATGACATTCTTGGATTATCGTTGCGTGTACATTTTTCAAGCGCGCTATCGATACGCACGTGCATAGTTTATTGTCACATGTCTGGCCTCTGTCTAGGTCGAATTTTTGCAATCTGCTAAGTATGCATAAAACATTATATTCACAGCTTGGTTAATATTACAACACGTGTACAAAGTGTAATGGGAACTATTTAAAAAAATAGACGCATCATCACTTTATTTGACATTTTTTCGGTTGTCAAGGCTCCTGACTTGATAACTGTCAAAATATGTATGTATATATATGTGCAATTTGATATTTTGTTTTTCTATATACCTTCTTTGTTTTTACTCCCCTTATATTAACTCGTGGCGTCTGTCTGTCTGGTTGACGCAAATATTTTGTATCGATTTTTAACCCTTTTACCGTGATCCAATCGAGCTGAAACTTTGCAAGCATACTCGTGGCGATGATCAAAAAGATCTTTCAAATTTTCGTTAAAAAAAATAATAATCCAGTATAATTTTGGATTTTTAGAAATTTCTAATGGTTTTTTCATACAACTGAGTAAGACTGCGACGCATCTGGTATACACGAAACCTGATTATAGTATAATTTTGGATTTTCGGAAATTTTTTATTACTCCTTTTCGTAGCGTCGCCCGACCGAAGCCCAACGCGTAGTTTAAGCGCCAAACCAGTTTCCACTAGTAAACGAGAAAGGGAGTATAATAAATTTAAATTATTATTTTTGATTTTCTTTTACGCCTCAACGGCCTAAGAGACCTAATTTCAGAAGCAAAAAACATAAAAAAACACCCAATTTAGTGATATACATTGACATTGATTGATACAAGACATTAACATACATATACATCAGTGGTATAATAGAAAAAGCATTTCGCTAATTACAAAAAACTCTAATTTACTAGAAGTAAGTGTCGGTTAAGTGGTAAGTCTAATAGTCAGGTACAAAGTTGGTTTATGCAAGTTCGTGCGTGCGTGCATTCGTGTGTGTGTGTGAAAATTTGTCACCCCGCAAGTTTAACCCCATCAGCAATTAAAACAGTAACATGTTTAAAACTTTCAAAAAAAGATGTCGCAATCTGCAAAAGTCAGATATCAAGAACATAAAAAATTATTCATTTTTAGATTTTTTTTAGCAAAAACGAAATAAAATGGAAATGTATACAAACTTGGTACTCTTGATACGCGCGTTTCTTAGTTAGTTGAATAGTTTTAATCTACCAAATATAAGCTGTTCTTTACAAAAAATCTATTATAAAGGATTTAAAAAAATAAACATCATATTCTGATGTCTGAATGTATTCTTTCCCGGCAGCCATTTGTAAAAAAATTTTCGAATATGCCCAGCAAGATGGTATTTTAACCGGTTCCAAAATAACCGTTATTTGAGATTTGTATCGATGATTGGTAACTAATTTTTCGCAATTAAACAGCCAATCATGGACACAAGATAGAAGTTATATCTCAGTTACCAATCATCGATACAAATCTCAAATAACTGAAGTTCTCTGAATAACCATCACCAGATATGCCTAATAGGTTCGTAATCTAAAGCACTCATATATTATATAAAGTTAAATTTTCCCTTAAAATAGGAAACTCACATGTCTACAACCAACAATATTAATATAAAAATGATAACTACAAAACATTTTCACATTATTTAATGAAATTTAAAATTAAACAAATTCTAATAAATATTATTGTTTAGTTTGCATACAGGATTTAAAACGTTACAGCTTTTTCGGTGGTTAATATTTTTCAAACTGTGGATAATCCACCAAAAATCGACATATTTAAATGATTTTAGTAACAGCTTTCTCATATTTGTAATAAGATGGTTTCGGTAGAGCCAATGTGTATTTGTATTAGAATTCTTTTTTCAGAGGCACTTATCATTAAAATTTCCCCGTTCATGAACATAATAACTGTGTTTGCTAATGGCTTTACTGTCATAAAATTTTTATGTTAAGCTTGATTGTCAATTTTCCCCTTTTCTGTAACATTTTAGTGCGCCGTTATTTAGTATGTTATTATTAATTTAGTTCAACCCACGAGATTACTACGTTTCAATTGAATGTTTTTTGTTTTTAAAACCTTTGTATTAAATTCACTGCCGCGCTGGTTTTGATTTCTTGTGGAAAATTCTTGGACGTGAAAATGAACACACTTCCTTGCGTCCAATTGAGCTGAAATTTTGCACATTGACCAAATTTTTATCTCCATAATTTTTTTTGACAATAAGCTAATTTATTTTGATAAGAATTTAATATTATCTACTTAAATTACCCCCGACAGATTAAAATTAATTTTAAGTATATATTTTATCAATTTGTGAATTAACCTTAACATGTAGATATATGTCGTCGTGGACTTTTTTATAAACCTTTTTGATTTCTACAACGTCTCTATAGAAAGAATTATTTATCTCTGCTGTTAAGGCAGTGTTCGTAATAAACGCATTCGCCCGACCGTTTTCTCCTTGGCTTTTGTTCAAAAAAGTCACCACAAAAATCCCTTTTATTTTAACTGGATAATATATATATCCCTGAACCACTCTGAAAGTTTATTATCTAAAAATTGGGGAAAGAATTTTTGAAATTGGATGAGTTTTTCGGAGATTACCTCCTATATCCAAACTTACAAACTTACAAATTTACACACTTACAAACGTACAAATTTACAAACTTACAAATCACAAACTTTACATATTAATATAGATATATCTATTGCTACAATAGATGGCTACAATATAAAAGCTGGTTGTTTTTCTGTAAAATATTTATTTAATAATAATTGTTATTTTATAAAAGATTTATAATGACAATAATGTTTTTTGAGGTCTTGTTTTTAGATTTCAGAACATATTAAGAAGTGGGGGGAAGATTATGTTTGTTGACTGTTATGACTAATTTGTGGACCACAATAATATTAATTAAAATGTGATTAATTTTTAATTTCATAAATAACTAGCTGTTGCACGAGTTGCAAGGATTAAGTTAAAAATAATTTTATGCGAGGAAAAAAGGTTCCGTTGTTTTACAAAGCTTCTAATAAAAATAATGTTTCCATTTAATCTACGGTGGGATGGATGCAATGTCCAGGGGAGATATATATAGCCTATGTTTTCCGCCGGGCCCTAAAGAATATGTGCGAAATATTTGGGTCAGATCTGTCAAAAGGTAGATTTTCTTGAAAAATATCAGGTCGGTCGAACGGTACAGATTTGCATAGTAAATATACCAGGGAGAGAGGTGGGATAAAGGGGAGGAGGAAATGTGACCTATATTTTCCGCCGGGTCCTAAATAATAAGTTTGCAAAATTTGGGTCAGATCGGTCAAACGGTGTATTAGATATGACGGATTATTCAAACCTCACAGTGTACTTGTATGTGAATGAGTTGTACACATGAAGAACATATGTTATAAAACATAGATATGCCTAATAACACGCTATGTTTATTATAATAGGTAGTTTGTAAAAGTGTTAAAGTTATAGACCTGACGCACTTGTGGTTACAGATTAGGCGGTCTAGGTGGTCTAGAGTACTCAGAGTATCGTAGACTCTAAGGAATCTAAAAAAAATATAGGTTTAAGTCATTATTGGCCATCAAATATCAATTTTGATTGATGAGTTATTAATTTCAGTGCTCCTAAAATTTTTCTAATGAACAAAAGTGCTTAAAAAGGTTAAAAACCACTGCGTTAGGCAGACAAAGAGTTTCCTGGCTCATTTACCAAGTCAAAATTTATCAAAACATATCGCTGGTTACAAGGTTTCACTGTTACTAGGCGTATATACTTAATTATCGACTAGTTCAAGTGGGATTTCGCCAACAACGGTCATTGCTAGACTTCTAACGCGTCACTCTGACGATACCTGCGATTATTGGCGTATTGTGAACAAAACACCAAAACAATAATTTAACCAAATTAATGCGATGACGTACCAAGGAACGTAATATAATACCAAGAGTCTAGTGGTTCCGTTATTATTAGTATTCAATTTCAATTTAAGTAAATTAAAAGCAACATAATACTCTAACGGAAAATTGTAATACATAGCGAAAACGAGATATTCTGTAGTAAACAAATACCAACAACTAGGTATCTAATTAATATGAAATGTGATATGTTATAGGTCAAATTATGTGTTTCTCTTACATACATGACTCGTTAACATGTACCTACGAGTTTTGATAAAAAATACTCAATTTTAATTTTTAATTTAAAAAAAAAATAGAGGTGCGAACACGAAATTCGTGTAACATCAATATTCTTACTATTTTCAAATTAAGCTAAACGCTTGTGCTATGAAAATAGGACTGACTTGCTTGTCTGGAGTGAGATTCGAACCTGCGACCTTTGGATAACGAGGCGAGAGTCCTAACCACAAGACCAACAAGCTACTCTTTATATAAATTTATTTATATAAATAAATAAATACATTTATATAAAATAATGGATTTAATGGATGGATAAACTAATGGAATAAATTCAATTATAATTTATACAATGGAGCTACAGCCGGCGTTCTACGTTATCAATATAGTACGGTAATACGAAAGTCAGAGTTTAATGTCAAGACAAAACTGACTGTTTTCAAATCTGTGTATAGGCCCACTTGCATCCTGACTGACAGAGTGAGAGCAAGATTCCAGGCTGCCGAGATGAGTTTTCTAAGGGGGGTAGCGGGAGTCACACTGATGGACAGAGTGAGAAGTTCTGACATAAGGAAACGCATGGAGCTCCTACTCCTACACATAGAAAAATCACAAATGAGGTGGCTTAGGCATGTGCTATGAATGTCAAAGGAACGAATACCAAGAAGAATCCTCGTGGCAACCCTGGAAGGAAGACGGCAGGTGGATCGCCTCAGATTAAGCTGGGAGAAGCAACAGAAAAATGTATTTGAAAACAGAATGGGTCTAGACTGGTTGACTCTTGTAGAAACAGCGCAAGACAGAGGAATATGGAAACACCTTGTCGAGTCTTTGGGCTCCCGACTCTACTGGGACAAGGGGATGAACATAATGATGTTGATAAAATAATGGAATCTTTGGTGTAGTAAAGATGTTAGCTCCTTCGACGATTCGCTTTTATCTTCTCAATATTGGAAAAATTTTAGGTTTAATTAAACTTTAACAGTTTACTTAACCATTTATTTACTTGAAATTAGTATTCCAGTAATAAAAATAATATATTGTTGACCATTTTGAATCGAATACCAATCATAAAGACGCTCAATTCAAAAGCTGACGAATGATTTGTTATTGAATTGAAAATTAGAACTGTGTATTGGATTACATGTTCCTATCGAAGTTTTTGCAAAAATGACGTAATGGTCAGATAATATTAGTTTTCAAAACTAAAAACACATTAATTCATTCTTTATTAAAAAAAAACATTCAATGCGGCCATTAAAAATTTATAGTTTCGAAATTTTTGAATACGGAACCGTTGTAGCCCGAAAATCGATAAAACGTGAAAGTAGGTAGGTACTTGAAAGTTAAATTTTTTTTCTTGAATTTTTTTTGAAAATGCACTCGTTTCTCATTTTTGATCCGTTGCAGCAGTCTGTGTTATCAATTATATTTATCATCTCCCTAGATGTCGTTTTATTGTTATATATAAATATACATTCTTAATCAATATGTAAATATCGGTTATTACAATCACGACAAAGAGATATAACTTCTACTGCGCGCACATGAGTACACGCTCTTCCAATTTTTTTTCATCTTCGGGAGCAGAAGGAAGTTGCAGAGAACAATGTCCGGTGAATATGGAGGCTGAGACATAAGGCGGTTAAGTAGCGGAGGGAAAAACTACAATTCAAAATGAAGACTACAACACTCAGACATTCACCAGTTTGAAGAATACAAAGTGTACACTACATTTGTAGTATAAACTACATGTGCTACAAAATTGTAGTACTAATGAAGTAAACTAATTGTAGTGCTACAAAATTGTATCTACTACATTCACCTACAACACAAGTACTAACTGAAAAAAGTATACTTCTACAATAATGTTTTCAAATCCATGGGGGGGTTCCGGTTTCCAAAAATTTAATCATTTATCTACATCGACTTCCCAAAAATATCAGCCAAAACTTTCACATATGAAAATCACCACACTTCAATTTAATATTTGAACTATGCTATATAGTTTGTAGTGAGCAAGGATATTGGATATTGCTGGAACCATTTTCAAAAATTTGTTCATATATTAGGTCCTTACATATGAAATTGACGTTTTACCGTACTGGCAAATTTGATCTCAAATATCTTCTCTTTGGTTAGGAATTCCAAATCCAAATTTATACAGCTATTTACTCATGTATTTGTGTTTTGAAAATTATAATTCATTTGTTTTTTCCTCAATTGTTTTTTTCTTTGCGAGACTCAGTTTACAAAATGAAAAACTTGAAATATCGCGTTATTTACGAGTACGAGTTCCACCGTGGCACCAGTGCTGCAGAAACGGCTCGAAGGATTAATGATGTGTATGGCGACGGTGCCGCAAAAGAAAACACAGTGCGTTTTTGGTTCCAACGTTTTCGTTCTGGAAATTTCGACCTGCAGAACAAGCCCCGTGGACGGCCGGAGACCAAAGTTGATAATGAAGAATTGAAGGCTATTGTGGAAGCGGAATCCATCGCAAACCACATCCGAGTTAGCTACAGGCTGCGGTGTTAGTGATAAAACTGTTTTAATCCACTTGAAGCAAATTGGTAAGGTGAAAAAGCTTGAAAGGTGGGTACCTCACGAATTGAGTGAAGCAAATCAACAAACGCGAGTTACTTGTGAGCGTTTGGTGGACTAGTGCTGGTGTCGTTCACTACAGCTTTCTTAAATCTGGCCAGACGATTACGGCAGATGTCTATTGTCAGCAACTGCAAAACCATGATGGAAAAGCTAGCTGCTAAACAACCGAGGCTGGTTAATCGCTCTAGGCCACTGCTGCTTCATGATAACGCTAGACCACACACTGCACAACAGACGGCTACCAAATTAGAGGAGCTTCAATTGGAATGTCTAAGACATCCACCGTACTCTCAGGACCTTGCCCCAACAGATTACCATTTTTTTCGAAATTTGGATAACTTCTTGCAAAGGAAAAAATTCAACTCCGATGGGGCAGTCCAAACCGCCTTCAAAGATTTTATTGATTCCCTTCCGAATGGTTTTTTTAGTAAAGGGATCGTTGAACTACCTATGAGATGGCAAAAGTGCATAGATAGCAATGGTACATATTTTGATTAAATAAATATATTATAATAAAAAAAAATCGACTTTATGTTCCTCCCATACTAAACGTCAATTTCATATGTAAGGACCTAATATATGCCAGGTTCCCCGAATGATACAAATCGCATCTGTGATACAAAGTCTCCCAATACATGCTTTTCGATTATACGTATCACATAACTTTTCCTTTACAGAGTTAAACACAAAACACGCGATGCGGTGTGGGAAAATGTGATTCTCGTTACAAATTTTAAATACCACTCGCATTATATTAAGAAGGAAAAAATGAAAGTTGTGAAAACATTTTTAAGCTGACGCTGCTCAGCTGGAAGATTGGTTTGTTCAAAATAGAAATATCCCGGGCAGGGGCGGATTGGTGGATTAAGGCCCCTGGAAAACGTCTAGACATCCGACTCAATTACGAGTTTACGAATAATATATTGTTGAAAGAAATTAAATGACCTTAGTAAGAGGCCTTTTAAAATAGCGATAACTATTTTGCCGTAGTGTCAAACCGTAATTTAGAAATAATTTGGACTTTTATAAATACTATGTAACATAAGTAAGTTGTTTTTATGCTCTAGTGGTATGCAAATGTTGTAAATAAATCAAAATAATAAAAATAAAAACAGTTTTCATAAAATGACGATTAAAATGCAGCTAATGAAATCTCCTCTGGACGACGCCTACCGGGAAGACCACCGAAAAGATGGAGGGATAGCTGGACCTCATCATCCCAGGAGGTGTAGTTTGCTATACAACAGATCAACAGATATACTAAAAGAAGAAGAAGAAGAAGACGATTAAAATGTAACTTTCACAACAAATAAAATTATCGTGAAATCGTGGTATATTTGTGTTAGCGTGTAGACAGAACCATCTGGTAGCTTTAGTAATGTACTAAACATAGCCATCTAGCGTAGCGTCTTGACGTAACCGTCATTGTTATATAGATAATTATGTATTGTGATTTTTTTTAAATGGAGATTAAATAGAGAACACGGAATACGCGTCGCCTTAATATGATAAATTTTTTCAAACTAAGCTAAATAAATGCTTGTGCTAAAAGTGGGGCTAACTTGCTGGTGTCTTGGAATAAGGCTCGAACCACCGACCACTGGATCACGAGGCGAGATTCAACTGGCTACTACAATACTAACAAGCTACTAAATATTATTTTATATGCTTTTATTATAATTTGCGCCACCTGGTAGCACGTTGTTACTGAGAATTATGTGTTTTGGCATAGTCTGGTGTAAATGATATTTTTCACCTAATTTAATGATTCACGATCAATAAATTAGGTGAAAAATATTAACTATGTTACCTCTTCGTGAGTTTAATAATATATTTATGTTTTACTACTCAAGTTTCGAGAGAAACAAAATCTCTCATCAACAGGTGAAGATTTAAATTTCGTTTAAATAATCTCTACAATGTTGATACTATTATTCCATTTTTAAATAGTCAAATATTCAATTCGTTTCAAATATCTCAGAAATGTATTCTAAAATTGTGACATAACAATAAAAAGTGTCGTTAATAAATATATATAAATATTTAAAATATTATTTTTTGTAATATGATTAAAAAATATCACCCGTGATGAACTGACGGAACTGAACCAAAAATGACGGATCTTGGTTCGCATCTTTGCTAAGCCCTAGTATAAATTTATGGTATTTTTTGGCGGTTCACATAATTATGTTTGATTGAATAATAAATATTTTCAGTTGAACACTCATCAGTCTCAAAAGTTAATTTTCACTCGTATAACACTCTTTTTCAAGATAAGATCATAAGTAATATCATTCAATATGTCACTTATTTCTGATCTTAGTGTATTTCCCGAGCCGACCCTACACGGTCATCGTTCTCTGTACGTATAATATTTTAGAAAAAAAAATGGTCATTGCAGTATGCAATGAAAGTAAGTATTTATTAAGAATCTTTCGAGGAAAGAGAAAATAATATTTTGTGATATTAAAGCGAAAATTTAAGTCATCTTTTCATATGTTCGTGTCTTTGAAAATTTACACGTAGAAGATTTATTGTATTGATAACAAGCTAAAAGTTAGCACGAACAACACAATCAAAAGACGCGGGTGTAAATATTACATACTTGCTGTAACTCGTCAAAAATGACGGTACTTTTACATGTCGGTTGCTAAGGAATAAGTATTTGTGTAATCAATTAATGTATATTATAGATGTCTCACAGAGACAAAACTGTATTTCTTCAAGGGAGAGTAGGTATAGAAGTCTTTTTTGGGTGGCTATAGGACTTACGACCTATCGTACGGTTGGCTTAGGTGATCACTTTACACACATGTAACGTTCGCCATTTGATGTCTCTGTGACAAACAATTCAGTTCTGTTCTGAAAAATTTGGACATAATCTAAATATTCAGCATTTTTGTATATTTTATTTTAAAAAAATTCGAAAAAAAAATCGACATTATAATATTAGTGAGTTCTGTCGCCCTCCTGATAAGGGATACTTGGGAGAATCACAGTACCGTGTCGACCGTTGTTGTTAGACAAGATAAGGATGTGTGGTGGTCCAGACCCGTCGTGACTCTAGCCGCACGCATCTAGCAATATCCACCAATCTAGGGCCCAATGCGTGCGGCCCAACCTAACCTAACCAGGTTCCGGTCACCGATAGGTACATTCACTCTGCCGCCGACCGCCGTAGCACTCTTAAGTTATATTTCTGTACTCAGCGCCACCGTAAACTGTTGCCAATACCACAGTTAATCGTGAGTATAATTTATGCCCTGCATCCAACTACAAACCACGCGCCACTCACACAATACACTTCACATTTCCGATACAAGAAAATGCCTTTGGACGGGTGGGCTTTTTCCCATTTTTGATGGGTTAAGGTTCCAATACCTACACATATAACCCATCAAAAATACATTATGCGCGTCATTGATATTGCCACGGGTTCGTCGCAATGGGATTCAAATGAAATAGCTGTCAACAATTAAACATTCTAACGTTTGAAATTGTAATTTTTCATATTCGATATAAGTTAACGTAATGTGATTTCAATGTTTTGTAAAATATAAATCAGAAATATTGAGAAAAAAATGCAAACTTTGATATGGCTTAACCCCATGACTTATAATACGAAGACTCCAGGGGAAAAACAATGAATGTCAAGAAATGTTTATTTAGAGAAAAACAGTTTTTTGTAGTTTCAAAGTTCATAATTCTTTCACTAATGCTCTTTTTATATAAATGTTGAATCAACTTAGTACTATATAAACATATTCTATGTATGTACCTATATTAAATGTATGTACTATCAAATTGACAACGACGTTTTTTGACGTTCGGTGGGCGGTTATTCCTGTTTCTTGCGTTGGATAAACAGATATAAATTTAACTATTACAGCGGACCACGACGGTTTTACCCGATTCTGATTTTTTGTATAAAATAATACCACAAAAGTCAAGGCATTAAAAGGCCAGATTCACAAAAAAAGTGACATTCATTGTTTTTCCCGTGGAGTCTTCATATTAGGTAATGGTTGCTTGAACATTTTGGACTCATAATTGAGGCAGAAATCCATATGAAAAGTATTGAGGATTAGCTCTGTTATACCCTGTATAAACGAAGATGGTTTCTAACAGTGGCGTGCAGCGCATACAAGCAAAAAAGCTGTGTATTAGTAAAGATTCTGAGAAACAAATATTAATTAAATAATCCTTATCTTAAGAAAAAGTTGATTAAAAATTTTAGCCGTAATTCGTCCTACGGCTAGAAGTTTTATTTCGGACTTTTCTGTGCTTAACTTCATGTCAATTCTTCATTTATTTCGCCAACCAATTTGTTCCACAGATTAAGTCAAGTCGAGAAAAAAACATGTATTTTTAATGCTGCGCACATCATGCAGAAATGTTATTTTTTACAAATTCCACACAAAACTTTCGGTGTACATTTTATATCTTTTCTATGGTAAATGTAAATAAGAATACGACAAATACCATCTGTCATGTGTTATATCATAATGATATGATAAAATTTAGGAAATATTGTTTACAATACTTCTTTTATAGTGCAGTTATTTTTGTGGATTGAAGCTACTCAAAATAGTTCATTATATATAGTTAAAAATAAATTTAAAATGTATATACCCTTATAGGTATATGCGTATATATATATTTTTAATATAGGTATATAGTCGGTTACCGCATAACCTAAGTTTATACCCACTGCACGCCACTGGTTTCTAATCGTAGAAACGACCATTTTGTTTCATGTTAAAATTGTCGCCTGCAGATTGAGTTGAGCGAATTATTCACAAAGAAAATGATCATATTGAATTCACCTTTCCGACCTAAAGAAGAGGACGTCCGATCGTCCGCTGATTTACCCCTGACACGATTTTTTATTGATACAGACAAATCACTCCGTCATTGCCGCCGCGATATTTCTTCGGCGATATGTCTACTGCGGCGGAACTGTGACACATACGAGTACATAATTCATTCGAAATGTAAAATATTGTTTGAATTGTATTATCGCGTCTGACAGCTACCGTCTGACAGATAACATCCTCTTCGTATCTTCAAGTACGCCGACCCATCGCGGTATCTTACAATCGTGTTTTGATTGTTATTAAAAAAATTAAAAAAATAATAACCTCGCAGGACTATATTCCTGCCTTGATTATGAGTCGAAAATGTTCAAGCTATTATGACCTAATATCAATAGTTAAGGAGATATGCGACATCAAAGTTTGAATTTTTTTTCCAATATTTCTGACTTATTTTTTGTAAAACGTTGGACTATCATTACAGTAACTTATATCGAATATGAAAAATTCATTCCCTTTAATACAAGTCAAATAAAAAAATAAAAACGTTCGAATTTCAATTGGAAAACATTCCAATTGGAATTTTTCAGGGTTTTTATGATTTTATTTAACTTGTTTTGAAACGAATGAATTTTTCGTAATCGATATGAGTTACTGTAATGATAGTCCAACGTTTTACAAAGTATAAGTCAGAAATATTGAAAAAAAAAATGCAAACTTTGATGTCGCATATCTCCATAAATATTAATATTAGGTCATAATAGCTTCAACATTTTCGACTCATAATCAAGGCAGAAATATAGTCCTGCAAGGTTATTAATGTTTTACAAATAACCCTGTATAATATACAGGTTTACTTATTAAAGAAATTAATGTTCCTACATTAGACAGATTATACAAAAACACCTCAATTTTACAAATACATAAGGAAACATTCACTCGACAAAATATAAATACACCACAAACTCTCAATATTCATAGTCATAACAAACATTCCTAAACATAATAAAACAGCCACACAACACCATTACACTTATCTAGGTGTCAAATATTTTAATAACTTACCAATGAATATTAGAACTGAAGAACACTATACAAAATTCAAGAAACACATAAAACAAATAAAACATACATTTATTAAAACAAAAAATAGTTAGAATTATAAAAAATAACGATACTCCGGAATAATTAATATACTTGAGTCACTAATATTAGGTCCTTACATATGAAATTGATGTTTAGTATGGGAGGAACATAAAGCCGATTTTTTTTATTATAATATATTTATTTAATCAAAGTATGTACCATTGCTATCTATGCACTTTTACCATCTTATAGGTAGTTCATCGATCCCTTTACTAAAAAAACCATTCGGACGGGAATCAATAAAATCTTTGAAGGCGGTTTGGACTGCCCCATCGGAGTTGAATTTTTTCCTTTGCAAGAAGTTATCCAAATTTCGAAAAAAATGGTAATCTGTTGGGGCAAGGTCCGGAGAGTACGGTGGATGTCTTAGACATTCCAATTGAAGCTCCTCTAATTTGGTAGCCGTCTGTTGTGCAGTGTGTGGTCTAGCGTTATCATGAAGCAGCAGTGGCCTAGAGCGATTAACCAGCCTCGGTTGTTTAGCAGCTAGCTTTTCCATCATGGTTTGCAGTTGCTGACAATAGACATCTGCCGTAATCGTCTGGCCAGATTTAAGAAAGCTGTAGTGAACGACACCAGCACTAGTCCACCAAACGCTCACAAGTAACTTTTTTGGAGTCAATTTTCGCTTGGGGCATGGTTTGGCTGGTTCGGCAGGGTTCAGCCATTGCGATGAGCGCTTCCGATTATCGTACAGGATCCACTTTTCATCACAGGTAATGATTCGATTTAAAATCCCTTCATTATTGTGCCGGTTGAGTAATGCAACGCAGCAGTCAACGCGCGTTTGTTGATTTGCTTCACTCAATTCGTGAGGTACCCACCTTTCAAGCTTTTTCACCTTACCAATTTGCTTCAAGTGGATTAAAACAGTTTTATCACTAACACCGCAGCCTGCAGCTAACTCGGATGTGGTTTGCGATGGATCCGCTTCCACAATAGCCTTCAATTCTTCATTATCAACTTTGGTCTCCGGCCGTCCACGGGGCTTGTTCTGCAGGTCGAAATTTCCAGAACGAAAACGTTGGAACCAAAAACGCACTGTGCTTTCTTTTGCGGCACCGTCGCCATACACATCATTAATCCTTCGAGCCGTTTCTGCAGCACTGGTGCCACGGTGGAACTCGTACTCGTAAATAACGCGATATTTCAAGTTTTTCATTTTGTAAACTGAGTGACGCAAAGAAAAAACAATTGAGGAAAAAACAAATGAATTATAATTTTCAAAACACAAATACATGAGTAAATAGCTGTATAAATTTGGATTTGGAATTCCTAACCAAAGAGAAGATATTTGAGATCAAATTTGCCAGTACGGCAAAACGCCAATTTCATTTGTAAGGGCCTAATATTAATCTTATGATGTTTGTTTCTGTCTACACTGTTCCATTATTAACTTATACACACTTATTCATTCATGCTCTTATGTATCATACTCCTGTCCCCAAACACAAGTATTACTTTACTGGGGACAGTTAAACATGAGTAATATTCTTTGTAAAATGTATGTAATATTTTTATTTTCAATAAAGAATTTCAATGCAAAAAAATAAATGAATAATATATATATATATCTATATTCTATATATATATCAATATATATATATATAATATATTAGATATATATACTCCTACCTTGACGTTTCATCAATCGCAGCGCATTCTGATTTAATAGATTTGTAGCCGTAGAAATATTGATCCAGGAATCGCCTATTATGATCAAAAGAATTGATGATTTGAATCAAAGTTTGATAGTGAAAAGGTCATGTCGCCCGCCCAGTGATCTGGTGATGAGTTTCAGAACCCACATCTAGTTTATTTTTCGAGCATAATGCCTCGTCGTTTAGGTCAATCTATTAACTCAATGTCCTGTCTAAATCATAAAAAATATTTGATATATTTTTTTGCACTGATCGACATTTTCTTTGGAAAATAATGTAGGCATAAATAACTATTTGTGGCTGTTTTTATTTATTCAATAGGCATAAATTCCAGTTATACTTTTACCGACGATGCTAGGTATGTATGCGTTATGCGGTAACCGTACACAAATGTTTTCTAGAATTTATTAAACAATTTGTGAAGTATAATAACATTTTTTAATAACATATATGTCTTTATGTGCTTGCATGCGTATTTGAAGCTGTGGAAATTAAAAGAGATAAAAATACGTTAAATCGTTATATACATATATATATATCGTATAATATATATCAGTAATATAAATACATAAAATAATAAATTCAAGAGAGAACGTTCCCTACAAAAACGTAGAGTTCTGTTCGTTTTGGTAAGCGGAGAAGACCCCAGATCCGGGCGAATAGATAAGAAACCTGTGCGATAAATAACGGACGAATAAGTGTTACCAGAGAAGGGTGGAGTATTCTAGGGCGACAAGTTAGTGCGACTTGCGGAAAAGTTTTCCAGCTAAGGTTTTTGTCCATCGACCTTACTGTTAATAAGTTTTAATTGCTTACAAGTATTTCATTTCGTTACTCATCTAGACGAAGCCATGACAATACGAAATTTAACTAAACTATTGATTTATTATCAATTACACTTCCTAACACATAAAATATATAATTTTTACTATTGGTATAAACTAACAGCTACATAATAATGTAAAAAAAAATATAGAGCGGGAATATACCATCTGGGCTGGCATTATGAATATAGCTGTGTATAACAATATTTTTAAGAATAAATAAGAAATAGTATCATTTTAAACTGTGAGCCGTCTATTACTTTCAATAAAAAAACCTCGCAGAAAAAAATTAGTTCAAATATCTGCGTTTTAAATTATGGTTTAAATAATTTTATTTGAGTAATTTTTGTCGAATGAACCAGCCAAAAATATACAAGAGTCGTTATAATACATACGTACGGAGATTGAAATATCTGTAGATGTTATAATTTTTTTGTGAGAAAAAGAAATAAAAGCCCCAAAAAATTTGATTAATTAATTAAAAAACGTAGGTCAATGTATCCTCTCCGCAAAGGTCTGAAAATAATTTCATACCTCTGTTTGTTTGTTAAAGTCGCACTGCCATTAATCCGAGCGGTGGCTTACCTGGGAAATTTTTTTATTTATAATAATATTTAAAAATCGTTTATTCTTTTGTTTTTGTTTGTAAACATTACTCATGCATCAGGTAAATTTTAGTAAAAAAACAATAGTACTATAAATATATTTAAAATAATATTGCTTAACACTCCGCTTTAAAAATATAGAGGTATTGTTACTCGATACGAAGACTACGTATATTATTTCATGAGAAGGACTACAGATGCCTCTAGCATCATAGACTTTTCAAACATATGAAAGGTTTCTGATTTGGAACTATACAACATTCAACATTTTGATAATGTGTGGATGTTCTTACGATGGAATTGGTGAACGTTGCATTGTGTAGAGTGATCACTTAAGCTATCTCATACAGGTTTTAAGCCCTGGGCCATCCTATAAAAGGACTTCACAAGTTTCTCATATAAATAGCTTCGTCCCTGTGAAATTTTAATAATTTATCTCAATTAGCCGAAATATCTTTAAAAAAATACAATGAAATGGACAATTGACTTTTGCAAGTTCGAATTTTTTTTCACCTGTGTATGCTTCTATTGCACAAATTCTAGTGATAATTATAATTTTCGACAAATTTACAGAGTCAATAAGAATACGTCAATAAGCACGCAATTACGGCCGGCAAATGTTGAGTTTACACATCACACCTTCTTCAAAAACTCAACAGTGACCGAAGTGACCGATGTCCTATCTTCTTTCTTCTTATGCCATCTGCTATCAGAGGTCGGCGACCTTTCTGGCGATTATGATTTTATTTCCCCCCCACGGAACAACTCAACCGAGCCACACTCATACCAGTCCCCCAAATTACGCAGCCATGAGACGCGGCGTCTTCCTACGCCTCTTTTACCACTTATTTCGGGTCGTGGCTGCGGAAGGAATTAATGAAAACGCTGGGATTTGATGGACTTATTGATTACTGAATAATTAATTATTCCAACGTACAAGGTCACTTATCACTATTAAATGTAACGCTATTTCTTAAATTAAACTGTTTCGCAAATTTATCACTCGTAAATAGACACTTTATATTCGCTTCAACACTTTATTCACTATTAACTAGAATATTCTATCAATTTCAGCACGTATTACTTTCGCTACGGTTGATCTCGCTACGTAAGAACTTTCCGGAATCTTCACTATCGCTCGCCTGGCCGTCCTGGCAACTCGTGACTTGCGGTTATCTTCGCTTTTATTATCGCTGTCAGACGTGCGCACCCAAAACAACTCTGACCTCTCTTTACTCCCGTGTGCCGTATTTATATTCCTCGCGTTTTCTAGACTTTTGGAGATGTTTCTCGTAAGCTGTAGATTATGCTAGACCATTCTGGAATCTTCGTTAGTATTGGGAGTGCACGATTCTTTTTAGCCTCGTTACAATATTTTGGTCTTCTCATAATATGTCTGAGATACTCCAGCTTTCTCGTCTTGATAGTCCGCAGCGCTTCTCGGTTTTTTTCCATACGCCGGAGGACTTCATCATTCGTCACTCTATCCACCCAGGAAGTTTCCATTTGCGTCTATAGATCCCCATCTCAAAAGCCTCGACTTTGCGGATTAGTTCTTATTTAAGTGTCCATGCCTCCACCCCATGTAGGAGAATGGCAAAAATATATAATAAGTTGTAGGCTTAGGTCACGGTTAGAATATAACGGTCTCATTTTGAGAAACGCACTTCTTGCCATCTCTATTCGAGCTTCTACTTCTTGAGATGGATCCCAGTTCTCATTCATATTGCGGATATTTCTGCCGTTGCTTTTATACTTCACGTATTACAAAATAAGTACTGTCTTTCGTATATTTATACATTTTTTAGAAAGAATCCAACCTGTACAACACATCATATCTGAGTAAATAAGCTATTTTATTCTTAAATAAATAAAACTAACTTAGTTAAACATCACTTATATTTGATTTCAAATCCAATCAAGTTTCGCTACGAGCGTAGCTTCTTCAGGGAGAATCTTAACTGTTATGATTCTCCCTGAAGAAGCTACGGTCGTAGCGAAACCTGGTTGGATTTGAAAATAAATATAAGCGGTGTTTAACTAGTTAGTTTTATTTATTTAATTATAATGTCTCACCACCAAGTGTTTGCTTCCTTCGAATTTTTTTAAATTCTTATAATTACATTAAAAAAAACAAAAAACTTGCAATATTTTTTAATTTTTTATTTTATTTATTTATCTTCATCTTGTTACATGAAATAGGAGATGGAGTCGCTCATCTCACTAGGAAGAACCTGTGCTGAGATGAGCAGCTGAACAATATAGTGAGAACAAAAAATAATAAAGATATACAACAAAATACTATATAACTATAAGATTAATTAATTAATTAATTGAGTATATAAATATAAAATGTGGATAATAAGTATAATAAGTATAATACAAAAGCAATAATAAATGAAATATGTATCAGGTTTTTGTTGGTACAAATATTAAGAAGCCATTTTCTCAGTTCCGTGTTCTTTGGTTTGGATGTTTTCAGCTGATTTACGTTCAATTGTACTACGGTAAATCATTTTTTATATAAAAATACTTTTCATCATTGAAATAGGTTTTACGCAGCCGCTTGGATCATCTAACAACAAGCAATCTACGTTAACCGATTGCTTTCTGCTAGTCTCTATAATGTTGCAATACCGTATTGAAGACATCAAGCTTTGTATGATTCGTTTCTCATACGTGAGTGGAGTGCTTTTGATTTCCTCATTGAAATTGCGATTAAAAAAATATATAGATTAATTAAAAGCTGTAGGGGTGAAATGGGTGCGGCTGACCGCGTTCCGGTAATTGTTATTCGATTAACTGCCATCGCTAACGCTTCTTACTTAACAATAGAATTAATGTTTGTCGTGAAACCGGAGTCGTATGCCAAGGACCTTCGGAAAAGTAATGCACAGGGTGTTAGAATTTTATCACCTTTTATTATATTAATATATAAAAATCTTTCATTTGCATACATGGATAATATCGACGACCCCTACGTATACTGAAGAATATGCGATTTTCGTTATATGTACTATCTTTAACCATCCAATATACTCTATATTATTAGATAATGTTTAATTTTCGTTTAATATATGCTTTTTTTAAACCGAAAATTCTTGTTTTTTTACATTGTTCCAAAATATTGAGTAAATTCGACGGTTTACGAAAGTAAAAGGATTTTTTTTTTCAAATTCGGCAGTATACGCGGGGATCGTCGATATAGTTCGTTGAAAAATTCCAAATGTTTGTTCAAATTTATTACTTCAAACATAACTTTTATTTTAACAGGATTCATTCATCATAAATTTCAGAATAATAATTTATTTCTAGGTTTCGTAAATTATATTACAAGGGATTTTGTACATACAAAATGTATACATACGGGTTTTCCGTTAACGGCCCAAATGCTTGAGTTAACAATTAGAATATATAGTACATAAAATATTTAGATAAAATATTTAAAATAATATATTACGTATACTTGAAGACGACTCTAACATTTTTTTCCTTTGGAAATCCTTTCATTGTCAATACAGGTATTAATTTCATTATTATGTTGTATGAAAACAAAATTTTGAATAATATATTTATTCCATAATTTAAAGTGGAAACCCATGCCGTGCCTTATAATCGTCCTAGGACGGGCGTGCTGCATTAATCATGATTAAGTTACAAAATATTTGTCATTTTATAAAATAATCCTCATTTCTCAGTACCTACCATTTCTCATTTCAATATTTTTTTGGCGATTTGCGTTAATTTCTTAATATACGAGTAGCTATCCAATAACTGCTGTTTCTTCCTTTTTTACTCTTTCGCTGTTTTATATATTCTATTCTACTTCTATTATTATCTTAGAACTTGTGTGATGTTACACGACAATCACGTTTTAAGACGCCCCATACCAGCTTTTTTTACCAGCAACGACCCCCTTATCCTCGTAAACTAACACATTTGCGTGCTTGACACGAATCTTGCCTTTTTTTTTAAATTACTGCATTTGTACAAAATCAGTGAACTTGCATGTAACCCACTTTCGAACACGGGGAATAATTCCACTCTCACGACAGTGGTGAACTGTGTGCACATTAATTGTGCCAAGGACCGCGGTAATCGAGCGGAATGTTCCACAGGTCACATGCCGGCCGAGCCCGCACTCCTGCTAGCCTCTAGTGGAAGAGTGGAAAGTTACGTCCAACAGGTGGAGCGCGACCGGCCCTGACCGGGGCAAACAGTGGAATTATCGCAGGGGTGGTTTGATAACGAGGCATGCATAGCCATCTCAGGAAGAGAAAACGCACGTTCACTTTTACACGTTTTACACAAGTATTTTTTATATACAGGGTTATTTGTAAAATATTAATAACCTCGCAGGACTATATTCCTGCCTTGATTATGAGTCGAAAATGTTCGAGCTTTTATGACCTAATATCAATAGTTATGGAGATATGCGACATCAAAGATTGCATTTTTTTTTTCAATATTTCTGACTTATTTTTTGTAAAACGTTGGACTGTCATTACAGAAACTCGTATCGATTACGAAAAATTCATTCGTTTCAATACAAGTTACATAAAATTATAAAAACTATTTGAAGGTTTTTATTTTTTTTATTTGACATGTATTAAAGGAAATGAATTTTTCATATTCGATATAAGTTACAGTAATGATAGTCCAACGTTTTACAAAAAATAAGTCAGAAATATTGAAAAAAAAATGCAAACTTTGATGTCGCATATCTCCTTAACTATTGATATTAGGTCATAATAGCTTGAACATATTCGACTCATAATCAAAGCAGGAATATAGTCCTGCGAGTTTATTAATATTTTACAAATAACCCTGTATAAACTGTTATATCATCTTCAAGAACACATTTGTATTTGTGAAGTTGAAATTTTTTAGAACAAAGCTCATTGAAATATTTTTAATAACCAAATTAATTAATCAATTAGAAAGACATACAGAAAAATCTAATTCACGAAAAAATATTTGGCTACTACCGAGTTCGAATCCCGGTAGCAGCCAAATATTTTTTCGTGAATTAGATTTTTCTGTATGTCTTTCTAATTGATTAATTAATTTGGTTATTAAAAATGTTTTATCATCATTTAAACATTTTTATTCTAATCGGTTCGAGCTCCTATCGCTTGGAAGTCATTCTCATGCACCGAAAAACGTCTCTCCTTTTATGAAAGCAGTTTTATCATCTCTGGTGCACGGTGCCGTGTTGTGTATAGCCGACAGTGCCTAGAATCTTTCACATAGGCTACTTCCACACTTCTATTTTGTCGCTCCAGAACCTTTCGGAGGACATTGGATGCTTCTTTTTTACCCCCTTCCTTTTATCTCGTAGCGTCTGCTTGCTTGCTTGTCTGTCGAAAAAACTTTGGATATATTTTTAACCCTTTTCCCGTGACCCAATCGAGCTGAAACTTTGCAGACAGACTCGTGGCGACGATCAAGAAAATCTATCAAATCTTCGTTAAAAAAATTAATAATTGAAGTATAATTTGGTTTTTTAGAAATTTTAATGGTTTTTTCAAATTGGAATCATTACAAAATTTTGATTACTACCAACGGCGGCCTAACGACGATGCCACGGAGTATTTAAAATTTGAATTACTCCGTCGGTATAATAGGTACATAACTACGAATTTCGAAAATTTATAACAATTGGTTCACAGATGACAGCAAAATTGGGTATTTTGGGAAGAAATCAAATAATCATTTATTTCTTTTAGATTTCTGCTTAGTTTTGAAGAATTCTACATTACTCAAATCTGATTCTGACTATATCATTTGACGCTGGAAATTCATAAGGTACGATATTAATGATAATTGAATCTATCAAAATCATGACATCTCAAAACATTTGACATTTTAGATATTTTACAAAGAAAGGGAGTATAGTAAAATCTTGGTTTTTATGGGTTACTTTTTTACTCCCTTTCTTTTATCTCGTAGCGTCTGCTTGCTTGTCTGTCGAAAAAACTTTGGATCGATTTTTAACCCTTTTCCCGTGATCCAGCTGAAAGTTTGCAGGCAGAATCGTGGCGACGATAGAAAAAATCTAACAAGTTTTTAACGATTTTCGTTTTAAAAAAAAAAAAAATTATAGTATAATTTTGGATTTTTCGAAATTTTTTATTACTCCCTTTCCTATCGTATCGTTGTGGTTGATTTTCACCTTAATGTAGAGTATTGATTCCAGTACTTCTTTTCTGCTAATCGAGCGTTCTACCATATATTATCCCATTAGTATTGACAGTGGTATCAAATTTCTCTATTTATTTTTTAACAAACAGACCGTAAATAGATCATTATCGACCCTAATAGATGGTCCTAGAGTGACATAAGAGTACAAAGTTTGAATATTTTGTGAACATTTTGAATATAATACAATTACACAATATATTTTTTAGCTGTAACGGCAGCTTTTATACTCTCGTTTTTCTAGAAGTTTCCGTTTTATTCCCGTATATTCCAAACACTACCAATACTTTCCAATACACTGCAGAACGTCCAGAGTACTGTAGAATCTTCGAGTACGTGTAATTTTTCCGTTTCTTATTATATTTAACACCAACGTGAAGAAAAAAAGTAGAATATTTAATATTAAAAATATATAAATACGTTTTATTATATGCAGGTACATAGGTACTTACAAATAAATTAATATCAAGATTATATCGATGAATTATGATATTTTATAACGTGCTCAAATTATTTGCGTGCATTCAATTTTCAAATAATTTATTATTATGCAATCATGTTTCTGACAATGCCATAATCGCCGATATAATTACAGGCTTTGCGCAGAATTCTTTCACGTTCTTCTCCTTTGCCATGCATGTAAGCAGAAAAGCTATCAAGAAAATACCATGACGTACAAACAACGTTAAGTCATACACATTTTTAAACAATGGCGTTGGTTTGTTGATAAAAATTGTTAGTCTGTACATAATTATAAAGGATGTAACTGGATTTTAACTGTGTATCTGGAATTAAATAAAGAAATTTTCGTAAAAAAACGTTATTTTATTATTTTGTATTTTTTAACAAACATACCGTCAACAGATAACTATCCGAATATATGGTCTTAGAATAACGTTAGAGTATAAATTATGAATATTTTGTGAAAATTTTGAATATGATATAATTACATAATACAATTGTTTGATAAATTAAAAATAAATAGTGACTTAATGATAAAACAAATTGTAAATAATATTCAGAACAATATAAAGACTAACGCAAATCAATAAATACAATTTTAAGAATAAGCTCCAGATAAATAAGTTTTTACACAATACGTAGATAATACATTTTTTATAATAAATAAATAATAAATAATGCCAAAATGATACAATGAATTGAAAATAATATTCATTAAGAAAGACTGTAATAAAAAAATAAAGACTGTCGCAAATCAATAAATTCAATTTAATTATAAGATTGGAAAGTTTTTACATAAAACACTTTTCATAAATAAATAATAAATCAATAACAAAAAAATAATGGTGTTTATTTGGGATAAACAGCAAAATCTATTTGATGAAAAAAAGATTATCCTTTCATTGGTCATCGTGTTATAAAAAAGATAGGGGACGGTAGAGGGATCTTGTTGACAGTCTCCAACCTTCTATAGGTAAGGGAATGAAAGTATGGATAAAAAAACCACTACATCGGATTACTATGAGCAACTTTTATTAAATTTGACATTCTTGCGAATGGCCCAATCACTTAGAGTATCTTACAAGATGCATCGTATACCTCCAAGTAGTTCAATGATTTACAAAGATATTACTTGCTGTAACCCGTAAAAAATGATGGTACTTTTACATACCGGCTCCTAATGAAAAAGAATTCACTTATTTATAGCTGACACCCATGAAATAGTAGATAATAACGACTTTTATCAAAATATTTGAACATTTTTTTTATACTTCCCCTGCCGGCAGCTAATAAAGGTACGATTTTTAAACCTAGCGGCTGTGCTGAGCGGAACATGAAGTGATTCGCGTCTTTGCTAAGCCCTAGTATATATTTATAGTATTTTTTGGCGGTCCACGGAGAGGCGGCGGTAGCAGTATGCGTTAGGCGGCCGGTTGGGGTTTGCTGGCCCGCGGTTCAAGCCCCCATCTTCGGCCGTTTAAATTGTTTTTTTTAGTCGTGAATTCGAACGAAATTACGGAAGTTACACGAAGTTACGAACGGACAGACAGATAGACAGACGGACGGACAATCCGACAGACAGCGAAATTATTATGGTTCATTGCACGAAGTCATTTATCTAGTTTTTAGCTGTAACGCGTCGAAAATGACGGTACATGTCGGTTCTTAAAGAATAAGTATTTATTTGTTATTAAAAAAAGCAGAAAATATAAAGAAGAAAGATATTTTATAAAATAAGTTCCGGACGTTTGAGGAAGTTATGATCAAACAGACAGACAGATTAGTATTATTAGGACTGAGAACCTTAACGTATGTGTGGTAAATCCATGTATGATAGAGTAAATAATGAAGATATTAGAAATGAATGTAAAGCTGATCGTAGCATAATACAGAGAATAAAAATAGGGTCACTCAGGTGGTTTGGGCATGTTGAGCGAATGAATGAGGAAAGAATGGTAAGAAAGATATAAAAGATATAATAAGTTAATAAGTTGACGGCGCCAGAAAGAGAAGGCGACCATGGAAAGCGTGGCACGACCAGATTAACCAGATACTGGAAGATGGTCCTGTTAGAAGCCTGAACAACCCTCGAGCTTGCATGCGAAGATGTATGAATGTAGACGAAGCGAAATTTGTATGTCAGGACAGAAGAGTATGGCGCTCTATCCTCTCTGCCTACCCCCACGGGGAAACGGCGTGATGGTAAGTAAGTAAGAACTTTAAAAAAATCTTTAGGTTAACATAGTGACGTACTTTCAGAATATTTTGAGTATGTTCAAATCTTTCAGAACAGTGCTGGATTTATGTCACAGAGACATTATTAATTAATTAATGTATATTACAGATATCTCACAGAGACGAAACTGTATTTATTATGGGAAAGTAGGTATAGAAGACATTTGGGTGTACATAGGACTTATCACCTATCTTTATGGTTGGCTTCAGTGATCACTTAAACCAAGTTAATCAATCAACTTAATAAGTCCTATGTACACCCAAATGACTTCTATACCTACTTTCCCATAATAAATACAGTTTCGTCTCTGTGAGATATCTATAATAGTGACGTACTTTGTTTATCTATGTGTGGTATTACAGAAACTCCGAGACTTTTTGTTGTGAGATTCTTTCTCGAGAGTTCTTGCCGATTTTGTGTGATGGCGGTTGAAATCTTCTTGCAGTGCGTTTAACGTTTTAGCAGGTAGATGCTCGACTCCTGCGTGGTCGGGCGGGTGACGTCTCCAATGTCATCTAGCGCGTCAACTTTGGCCAAAAATAAGTGACGATGCTATATTTTCTGGTGGTCTTCCTGCCAAAAAGTACAACAACTATTTATAGTTTGATTTATGTCCGCGGTGGCGACCTCGGCGGGACATTAGCGAGTGCATTGTTAACCGGAATTGCAAAAATACACGCGTCTCGTACCCTTCGATTTTGAAACATCGCTGCACATTTTGAAAAAGAGACTGTTTTGAAAACCTTGGCGTGTGTCTACCGAATGCGCTTTGCGGCGGAGAAAGACAGACGACTGCGACTGTAACCATAATATTTATCCGTTCATCCTGGCCTAATTATTTTCTTCGTGTTTTACACCAGCTATTGTGATTATTGTCCGAATATTTGGGTGGCTTTATTAGTCTTCTTCTTCTTCTTTATGTGCACTATGCATTCAATGGCTCTCATAGAGTAGATCGCATATTTTCTGCAGACGTACAACACAGTATGTAAGAAGGTTTGGATATTAGGACATTTGATTTCGTATAAAAGTATTTTTCCAAATCGGATATGCTACATTTTAGATATTTACTTTTTAAATAGGTATTTGATGCTGCTATTTTTTTTTTAAAATTGTCTTACATAATAATAGTTAAGTATGTACCGTAATCAATAATTATGAAAAAAATTAACCTCCTTGTAAAAAAACATCCAATTTCTACCTAAATTTTAGGTTCCCAGGGTGGTGTAACCTCTTAAATATGTCGACATGATCGCTCAGTTCGTTTAAATGATGCACACTACGCGTTATAGTGTGCCTATTCATTACATCCGTTCCGAATAATGAATCTCGATTTCGCAAATAGTTATTTGTTTCGTATTACTTGATTATTCATTTTCACAAATGTGCTCCTTGCCAATGTTTTCAATCTAGTGAATATACAGGGTGTACCAGAGCTAGCAGCAGAAACTTGGCCGGTAGATTCCTGACTATGTTATGAGTCTAAAATATTCAAGCAACCATGACCTAATATCAATAGTTATGGAGATATGCGATACGCAATATCAAAGTTTGCATTTTTTTCTCTCAATATTTCTTACTTATTTTTGCAAAAAGTTGAACTATCATTACAATAACTTATATCGATTATGAAATATTCATTTGCGTTAATACAACTTAAATAAAATGATTAAAACCTTGTGAAAAAAACTTTTTTCAATTTTTGCAAGGTTTTTATCATTTTATTCGACGTATATTAAATTGAACGAATTTTTCATAACCGATACAAGTTACTGCAATGATAGTTCAACTTTTTGCAGTAAATGAGTCAAAAATATTGAAAAAAAAATGCAAACTTTGATATTGCAAATCCATATCCATGACTATTGATAAAAGGTCATGGTTGCTTGAACATTCTTGACTCATAATCAAGGCAGGAATCCACCTTGAAGTTTTTGCTACTACTAGCTATGATACACCCCGTATAATATGAAATCAACGAGGTTTTTATTTATATTAGACTTCAATTAGTTCAGTCTTGTGTAAAATAAACAGCATCTCCATAACTATTGATATTATTAGGTCGTGGTTGCTTGAACATTTTATCCTCATAACATAGGAATCTACCTGCCAAGTTTCTGCTGCTAGCTCTCCTACACTCAATATAAATTTTCCCGAAAAGCAAGGGTAAGCCGCATAGCTTTATTTATATTCGATGGCACACGAATTTTTCTCAATCTCATTTCTGTAATTTGTTTATTCTGTGTATTCGAAACTCTTACTCTCTGTTTATCCTTCTCGCGCCCGTACTAGGCTTATTATTGTTTTTTTGCACCGGGATTGGCGTGCTTAATAAATAAATTTATCCGCCCACACTGACCAGAAAAGAAGTTTAGTTGATTTAGCCTGCGAAATTGTTTTAAAAGGAATGTAATCTCGTATTCCATAACGTCTGTTCGCCGTGGCCCCAATTCGAGGCGGAAAATAACGCAAAAAAACTCTAAGAATCTTCGAGTTACCCAATACGACTTTCTAAATAAAAAATATACATATCTAAGTGAGAAAATATTTTAATTTCTTCTTCAAATGTAATAATTATTCTGAATTTGCTAACCATCTTTTGGCTACGGGTCATTCTTTTGATATTAATAACTGTTTACAAATTTTACATACAAATTATACAGAATCACAATTTGATAAATTAGAAATTTTGGAAATAAGAAAGAGTGTAAATAGTAAATTGAATATTATAAATAATCCGGTCCTTTTTGCAAATAGTTATCTTTTAAATTTATTTTCATGTTAATTAGGTACTTTATATTATTATTTTCCATATATAACTTTTTAATATTTTGATCTATACTCGATTTTTAAATATTATTTTTGTTTTCCTGATGAAGAAGCCATTGGCTTCGAAACATGTTGATTTTTTTCAATAAATAAGTGGTTTAAACAAAGTTAATTTATATTAATTATAAATATTTTAATGATTATGCCACTGTTCGCCCTTGCAATACAAGAAAGTGCAAAAGAATAAAAACCGCTGAAGAATTCAAAACAATTGTTATAATATTATTCATACATTGAATCTCATTTTGTTTTCACACAACGCGTTTGTGCAATTAAAAAGTAATTAGTCTTTGTATTTTCTCAGTATAAACACGTCGATATTGCGAGAATATCAATAGGCTTAAGAAGATTTAAAAGAAAGCTATTTTTTTATATATAAATGAGCAAAAAAGGCCCGTTTATAATAACAGGCCACATTTTAAAAAAGAAAACGGCTTCGAAATCTAAATATAATAATTTCATTGGATGTCTGTCTTTTGGTTCGTAACGCCCGTAACTTGCTGGAATTACACTGGAATTACAATTTTAGATAATTAGAGTGTGACGCGCAATCGGCCCGCGGCTCAGACAGCACGCAAGGGTCGCCCCACCAAATTAGACGGGTTTGACATTTTTATTTTATTCATATTTAGTTTTAAGTCCCTTGATTTTTCACTGGTGTGCGTCTAGTTTTAAGTATAAATAATAGAGGACTTAGATAATTTTGAAATGCTATAAATCACTTAACACCAAATCGAATGTAATTAATTTAATTTAACGAATAATCCATTATTTAATATATTCTCCATTTTGATATCTTACTGTCAAAGTCCACCACTCTCCTCGCCAAAAAATCAGGCCATACCCCCCTCCACCTAATACTCGACTTTTTTACAAATTTAATTTATGGAAGTTATTGTGTGTTTGTCCTGACGAAAATGCAGAACGGTATCGAAACCGGCAGACGTTAAAAACAATGATTATGGTTTATAGGAAGTCTGTTAGTATTCTCAAATAATTAATTATGTCCAAACACAAAGTTAGCGCCACAAACATCAAAAATTGTTTCGTCCAACTACTAAGTCTTATCGCGCTAAAATATTTGGCTGCCACCGGGAATCGAACCACGGATTATTTTTTCGTGGATTTGATTTTTCTGTATGTCTTTCTAATTGATTAACTAATTTTGTTCTGAAGAAATTGCAACTTCACAATGAGAATGTGTTCTTGAATATAATATACGTTTGTTGTATCAAATGTGTCCAAAAATAAAAAAAATGAATTAAACAGTTACGCAAAGTAATTTGTGCCTACAGTACCAGAAAAAGCGGATTGCTCTAAAAATGGATAATATATGTTGATCAATTAATAAATGAGACTTACAATAGATAAGGTCGATATATTCACGGAAATTTACGAGGCCGCTATAGCGTAATTGGATACGCGCCTGCCCTCGAAAGGAGGAGATCCGTGGTTCGAATCCCGGTAGCAGCCAAATTGAGTCTTTCTAATTGATTAATTAATTTGGTATCAAAAATATACATCATTACTTTCTTCCCCTGCGCTTTGAGAAAGTGAAAAATCCTTTTGTTCCTTTGGACATTAATGAAAAGTAATAATCAGGAACGCGTCACGCGACGGTCGGCTACGTGGGTCAGGTCGCGACCTGCATACTTCGCAATTTGATTGATGCCCAAGGGATAAGCGCAGGCGATGGAAGGCCATTGATGACATTCGTAAAACGTTATTCATTGCTGAAAATAAACACGTACTTCAAGAAGTGCAGACTCTCGCATCATCACGTACTCTGGTGAGGATTGGGCAATGTATTTAGATATTGAAACAAAGGATATTCTATACGAACCGTGCGGATGTGTCAAGATTCGGTGCTCGACGCCTCACATTAACGATCTCTAGTATATTATTGCGTGATATGTCTACGTACATATTTAAGTAAGCAATTTTTTAACAAAATAATGGCATTAAAAACATCATTTCCGACGCCAAATATAACCATCAACCACCAATCGAAAGATTCAAGCAATACATGTAATAGGTGTACGAGATTTAGGAAAAATTCATTTTTTTAGTCTCTTAAAGTATTTATTTTGATAATCTTCTTCTTCTTCATGTGCCCTGTCGGGTCCCCCCGACGTCGGCGATAATCTGGGAGAAAGTTTCCCTGTCTAGGGCAGTGCGAAACAGCTCTTCCACGCTTCTTATCCCGGTCCTCTCTCGTTGATGGATGCCAGGAATGATTCGAAGCCAGGAATGCCATCTCCTTCCGACCCCTCTGCGACCCTCAATCTTCCCCTTTATGACGAGCTGGAGTATTTTTCGCCTCTCATTATATGACCAAAGTATGACATTTTACGGAGCTTTACTATGTTGAGTAACTGTCGTGTTTGTATTTGCTCTACGTAAAACTTCAACATTTTGATAATATCCAATGAAAATTTTAAGTCGTTGCAACAAATATTGAAGGAGTTCCAAGATGTTTACAAGTAAGCATTAAATCTCAGTACCAACAATACTTTAAACTTTAAACGCGTTTTTCTCAAAACCATATTATCCATATCAGTGATCAAAACATCTCGATTTTTTCTAATTTTAATGAGTGTTTTGTCGTCATCTTCATCATCTTATCCTAGCAGGGTCGGGGCCCAAGAAATCGACTAGGTGCTTCCATTTTGTCATGTCTTGTGCAGTTTCACTCATTCTGTTTTCGTACACTTTTTTCTGTTGTTCCTTGGCTAAATCTGGGGCGAACCACCCGTTGCTTTTTTTCCGGGGTTTTCAGCAGGATACTTCTTGGTACTCGTTTCTCTGGCATTCTTAACACACGTCCAGACCTCTTTATGTAGGAGTAGGGACTCCGTGCCGAATATGTGCCTTATGTCGGCACTTCTCACTCTGTCCACCAGCGTGACTCCAGCTACCTTCCTTAAAAAATTCATCTCTTGAACAACTAGTAGGTATTTGAGGAAATATTTTTTTATCTTAATTCATTAAAAAAGCGTTATTTTTAGCGTTAAATCAAATAATAATAATATTGTAACAAAATAGCAAAAGAGATTATGCATTGAAAATCTCTAAATATGTCAATGATGACAATAAAATCGATATCCTAGGATATTCCACTACATTCTGGAACACATTACTACACTTTGGAAGCTATATTATTCGAGAAACACCTGGAAAAGCCTAGAAGCGACGGGAACCTTCTCTTAAACGCTAGAAAAATCTAGGAGGTTCGACAATCTAGTTTTTGGATATACCGCGGATCTAGGCCGCCAACAGTTTGACAAATCGACAAAAAAGTGCAAAATCGGCCGCGATGTACGTACGCGTGAGACGACGCTCAGTGTGGCCAGTCGTGAATTGCGAAGCGATACATAAAGCGAATAACGAGCGAAGTACCTAATTGGCGTTGAAAGTAAATACGATAAATACTCATTACAAGCGAGAATTGGATGGAATGTTCTAGTGAATGTTAAAGACGAGTTACACAGCAATAATAAAGGGTTTATTTATGAGTGATATATTGCGAAATAGTGTAATTTAAAGAAAATAGTTTTAGTTTATTCGTTTAACGTGACTTTGTATACGAAATAGTTAATTAATCAATGATTAATAAATCGCTAATTAATTTCCAGTGTTTTCGTTCATTCCTCCTTAGCCACTATACGTAACAATATGTTATGTAATAAGAGCCTATTAGATATACACCCTAAGATACGTTATCACTTTTTTATTTCCAATCCTAGGATCCAATTCCGAATATCTGTGGTCATCGCAAAACCCATTATTTTTCAAAGATAATCTGGGAATAGGCTGTATCTCATCTCAACAATATTTTTTATAAAAAGTTGTTTACGTATTCTTGAAATATGTAACTTTAATTGTACTTAACATAATTAAGAAAAAAATTATAAATTCAAATATGGGAACACTAAAAATTTAAAATTTAAATTAATTTACTGAACACGAAATTTATCGAAGCACCAGCCTTTAATTAATTTTTGTAATTTGCCCTTAGTCTTATCACCAGAATCTTTGCCGCACTTTTGTCTATCGCCCGATTTTTCCGCTCAATTTCGCAAGTAAATACCCATTCTATTGTTTGTTTTTGTCTCTAGCAAAACGCTCTTCGATGGACGTGCGCTGTTTTTACTTTACTTGTCAAAAATATCTCTGCCCGCGCGCGCACTTGTCATCGCTTTTATACGTAAATCTTGATTCGCGAATGTTCGACCAGTTTCTCCATATTTCTAGTGATTGTGATTTCTTCGAGAAAAGTGTGGTTGATTCTAGATTTATGTGGACTGTTTGAGAGACTTCGATAATACATAGTTACCATTGCTTTTAGACTCTCGTGACAATGTGAAGGATTTGTAAAGGAAAATATAAAGGGCAGAGAGGAAATGTATTTAAAAGAAACATTTTGTAACAGATGTAGTAGAATAAACAATTAGAAATACAGAAACAGAGCTAAGACTTTGTGTGATAAACATTATAGACAGCCGTCGACCTTTGAACGGGTCACACTGACCTTATTCAGAATATACAAACTGAACACGGAAATGACTGTTTTATTTTACACTATTTTTTATATTCTTGACGCGTACATATTATAATATTATACAGTACACAGGTCAAACGCTTGTGCATGCACTCAGAATGGACTTAGGTTATACTGCTAACAACTATGTTATAGATGCATAACGGTCTATATCGTCAAAATTTTATTTTATTTTTAACGAGACAAAAACACTGGGTACAAAATATATTAGAAAATAATACATAATTTAATAATACATAATAAATCATTTACAACTCAGCTCACTTATCCAAAATATAAGTATATTAGGCCTGTTCTAGCAACATGCTTATGTATAAAACGATATTTATACCTAGTATATCTAGGTATGTTCTAAGATCACAGTTAATGAATTTTTTCTATAGAGGGGTGATTAATTATGGTAAATTTGCTTTTACAGTACAAGATCTTTTTTGTTATATATACCTAACATGAAACACATTTTACAGTAAATAATTAAAAATAATAATATAAATAAAACATATTTAAGATAAATGAACAATATGAAATGTAATAATATAAAACAATAGAGAAAAAACAATATAAAATAAATTAACAATATATATAAACGTTGATTAATACACAAGCAAACAGTGATAATTATTAACCTTTAACAAATTAGTAATAGAGTAAAATACAGATAAAATTAAACAATATACCAGATAAATAAGATAAGAAGATAAAATAAACCAAAAAATAAATATAAAATATAAAATCAAAAGACATTTAAAAGGGAAATGGACAATAATAAATTAGGATACTTTAAAATAAATAGATATATAATTCATGGGAAAAAAAAATTTTTAGAAATCTCATAGAGACGAGCTATGAATATGAGAAACGTGTGTGTGTCTTTTTATACGATGGCCTGTATTAGCCGGCAGTGCAACGTTCAACAATTCCAATGTATGAACATCCACGCATCAAATTTTGAAAGTTCTATATTTGTTCAAATCTGAGAATCTTTCGTTTATTTTAATGAACTAAGGACATCTGTAGTCTTTTCTCATGAACTAGTAGGTAGGTATACATAGATTTTCGCAGCTGGTAATGAGGTATCATTATCAGCTGCGAAACGTATTGGTATCATTAATATGAGATCTCAATTAATGCGTATGTATAATATATTTTTTCGATACTTATGTATTAGTCTCGTTCGTGTACGTCACAAACGAACATTGTGCGTCCGTCCTAACGAAGATACAGTATTTCGAAACAGGTAAACACTTAAAAAAATCAGTGTGGTTTATAAAAAGTTTGTTAGTTTTCTAAAATTAGTAATTATGTTCAACCGCAAAGTTAACGCTATAAATATCAAATATGTATTTTCTTATTACCGTCTTTGTTTCATTAATTTTATATGTACTAAACATGACTATGCCTGTCTAAACACAGATTCTTGTAGAGAGACAGGCATAGTCCAACTGAAAATTTATATTCTTTAATTAATTATATCAAAATAATTTTGTGGTAACATTATTTATATTAATAAAAAGAAAAAAATTTTTGTTGAATTACAAACATGTTTCAGGGCCAATAGTCCCTTCATCAGTACATAACGTATGCTAAAAATTATAATTAATTTTCATTCTATACACCTACAATTGACAGCTAGAAACAACGGATGTGCGCATACTGAGATGGTCATGTGGAGTGTCCCTAAGAGACAAAATAAAAAGTTAACGCATTCGTTGAAGTCTGGGCGTAACGAACATCAATAGCATGATGAAGGAAAGGCAATTGAGATGGTATAGCCACGTTGGACGCAAAGATCTCCACGGATCTTCCCCAAATGCGTCCAGAGAAAGACCAGAAAATTTATGGATGGTGCAAAGGGATGATCAGATGCAGAAGCGCGGATTGGTTGACGTTATCCAGGATAGAATAACGTACAGCCTAAGGAAGAGAAGAGCTGACCCCAACGGTCGACGACGACATTGAGTTGGGACGAAGAATTTAGTATTTTCACGTGTCGTGGCTACGGAAGGGATGAAGGAAAACATTGGAAATTAATGAGCAATTTATTAGTTAATGATTAATTCCTTATTCAATGCACAAAGTCACTTAACACAAATTAATCTTAACGCTATTCTTTGATCCACACTGTATCACTTGTTCATAAACACTTTATTATCGCTAAAATAAATGAACAGTAATATTTAGCAATGCTTATAAATTTACTCGTTTTAAAAACTGTAATGTACAAGTCACAAGTACATATCACTTACGCAGAATTTCAGGTGGATAGTATAGTACCTACATAGCTATATCGATTACGTAACCCTCGTTTTGAACGTACGCAGACCATGTCTTTTAATATTCACATACTTTTCCTTATCTTCTTCGTAGTAATTTGTGAATTCCTTTGGGCTCGGTGCATTTGTGTGGGCCGTGGGTACATTTAAGGCATCGCCCGACGGCTCGCGACCGTGTCCAGAATAATATGATGCGATGGAAAAGATTGTGTAATTCTAATTGCAGTGTCGAATCATTGGACATGGTGTGGTGTTTTGCAGTGATTAATTCATTTAATTAGAGCTCGATAAAATTTTTAGTAAACTTTGATTATTCTTTGTGATAAGATAATCAATCATCAATGGCTCCACAGCCAATTGTGAACCTTGCCTCCTCCTGTACTCCTCCAATTCCTGATGCTTATAGTTTTTACGTCTTGCTTCATTCCATCCAGCCATCGGAGTTTGGGTCTACCAACGCTGCGTCTACTTTGGGGCTTTGTGTGGAGAATCTTTTTTGGTATTCTCTCTTCACTCATTCTTTCTACGTGCCCTGCTCATCGTAGCCTTCCTTTTTTACTCCCTTTATATTAACTCGTGGCGTCTGCTTGTCTTCTTGTCTGAGGAAAAAACTTTAGATCCATTTTAAACCCCTTTCCCGTGATCCAATCGAGCTGAAACTTTGCAAGCAGACTTGTGGCAACGATCAAGAAGATCTATCAAATTTTCGTAAAAAAATTTATATATTTTTGGATTTTTCAAATTTTGAATGTTTTTTTCATGCAACTTATTAAGTTGTATGAAAATATTTGATGAAACTGAATATATAAACCTGATTAGAGTATAATTTTGGATTTTTGGAAATTTTTTATTACTCCCTTTCGTAGCGTCGCCCGACCGAAGCCCAACGCGTAGGTTAAGCGAAATAAAAATGTTTCAACTAGTAAATAAGAAAGGGAGTATAATAAAAACTTTGTTTTTATGGGTTACTTTTTTAGATAAATTGTATCATGTTGGTCTCATTTTAAATATTGTAGACCTTCTCGTTGTACCGCATTCTCCAAACTCCGTTTATCTGTACTGGATCGAATATTTTTCTGAGTATTTTTCTTTCAAATACAAGGAGAGACATTTTATCCTTTGTACTCAATACACAGCTTTCAGAGCCATACGTTAATGCAGAACGTAACAGTGTCTTATAGATGGTAATTTTTGTTTTCCTTGACAACATTCGGGATGCGAGATGTCATCTTAAACCGAAGAAATATTTATTTTCCATATGTATTCTATGTTTTATCTCGGTCGATGTATCATTTGCATTGGTCACTATTGGTCATAGATAGGTAAAATTATTAATACATTTTTTTGTATATGAGCTTATAACAATTGTGATTGGGGCCTGGTTATTCATAACAGGCGTATATTTAGTCTTATTGGGGTTGACGCATAGTCCTATCTCCTCAGTAGCTCTCTCCAGCTAAACAAATGTTTCCATCATCACACGTTGGAATCTACCAATAATGTCAATGTCATCCGCATAACATTTGTAAAATATTGTCCCCCTTGTTTGGATTCCAGATTCTCTTACACACTTCTCCAGAACGACAAAAGTAGACAGGCTAGTGCATCGCGTAACATGGGTCTGAAGTTTCATTTTGAATCTGAACTCTACATTGCAACTGGGTCCTAGTGAGCTTTACCGTTCATATAAATAATTTAATACAATACTATCATCATCATCACTCTTGGTACTACAAACCTTGGTGGGTCTTGGCCTCCTCAATAATCTTCCTCCACTCATCTCGGACTAGTGCCAGCTCTCTCCAGTTCCGAAGCTCTAAGGCAGAGATGTCTTTGAGGACGTTGTCAATCCATCTTAATTTTGGCCTTCCTAAGCTCCTTCGCCCTGTTGGCCTTGAGTTAAGCAGAGACTTTGGTGCTTGATGCTCGGAGATTCTCTCCACATGACCCAGCCACCGAAGTCTTCCCAGTTTTATAAATTTTGTGACGTTTGGCTGCTTAAACAGAGTATAGAGCTCATTGTTGTAACGTCTGCGCCAAAGTCCATTTTCTAGAACTACTATACTATACTATATGATTATTAAATATCTATTAATAATCTTACCTACACTATGTGCAATGTTAGACAACTGTTTTCCAAATAATTTAATTTTAAAATGTCAAATATTTTTTTTCTTCCTTTACAATGAGTATACTTATTGCAATTCATCAGCGTTATTTGACAAAAAAACATTAAAAAAGGAATTTAAAAATTACTATGAAAAGTATAATGTTCAAAGGTGTTAGATTGTTCACGTTCTAACTAATGACTGTTTATCGAAAAGAGGGTGGGTTTTGATTAATTATCTATTGAGATTTAGGCCATCAACTCCCTTGTGAATAAGTGGAAAAGGTTAGTGGGACAGCAATAGTAAATAAGAGCATTCGTCGTTAACGGTATCTTATGCTGTTTTACAAATACAATTGTTACAACACGCCAGCGAGAGAAATACACAAACTCACAAATACGCGCGATCTAGCCGATACGAGTGAACGGAATAGCGCGTCATCATTTGCCTTTTCTGTTGATCGTGCTTAATTACATACGTTTTTTTTAGGCGCTGGCGGTCAGTGTTGCCAGGATTAGTGTCCGGGATAATTTATTAAACATTAAAAAAAATTAAAATAATTTATTACATATTACATACTATCGTGCTAAATAACTCCGCAGGGGTAGGCAGATATGATAAAACGCCAAAGCTTTTATCCTGGCACACCATTTATGCTGCTGAAGCTTTTAACATGGATATCCTTCAATATCTGATTTATTCCATCAAATCTTTCGCGAACAGACTCTGTTTCTGATGACTTCAACACTCGCTTCATATTTGATTTTTAAATTTATTTTTTAACAGACAATCAAAAGGTCATTGTTATAGAGTGACATTTTAATACAAAGTGTAAATATTTTATGAAGATGAGATGATTATACAATACACTCTTTATGATAAAGAAGTTAAAAGTAATTTTTATACGATAAACTAAGAAAAATATTTTTATTACAAAGATATTATAAATCATGTTTTTATGATAAGGTAGTAATAAATAATATCTTTATTATAGAAGAAATAAGAAAATGAAAAAAATTTAGAGCGTCACAATTCCACAACTACAATTTACGAATGCGTTGTAGGTTAAAAGTTTCGGGATGTCGCACCTGTAAAGCGCCCTTGAAGCGTCTTTTACGCAAAAATGGCGCTATATAAATTAACATAAACATTAACATAATAGTCTCACAGACGTGAAGCTCTTTATATGGGAAACGTGTATGGAAATCTTTAGGGGGATCAGAGCTTATAACCTGTATGAGCTAGGTTAAGTGATCACTTTATACAATGCAACGCGCACCAATTCCACCGTGAGATCATCCACACCTTATCAAATTTTTTTAAAGTTCTATATATTTTCTAAATTAGTTACTATCCTATATTCGAATGGACGGTGCTGGAGGCGTCTATGGTCCTTCCCATGGTATAGTACACATAGATTTTGTAGTTGGTAATGATACCTCTACATATATTTTTAAAAGGAGTAGTGAGCAATGTTCTTTTTAATGTATATATGATATTTTTACGAATTATTTAATACTGGCTGTGCCCGCTGTTTCGCACGCGTAGATTTTTAGTAACCTTTACTCATATTTTATCAATTTGTTTAGTAATTGACCTTAACATATGTCATCGCGGATTTGCAGCTTCTTTATAGAAAGTACATTTAAATATCTCTTATCGTCAAGGCAGCAATCGACCATTTAATAGACCGATTTTAGTTGGAAAATATGTCACCACGAAAAGTGTGGAAAATATGTCTACCCTGAAAGTCCACTCTAAATATTGGTGAAAGAATTTTTAAAATCGGATCATTAGTTTCGAAAATTACCTCTTACATCCAAACTTACAAACTTTACCTCTTTATATATTAATATAGATGTACACTAGAATAAGCCTGAAAATAATTATTTTCAATTTCGAGTATATTTTCTTTAACATCCTCTTCCCGCTCATACATTCCATATGGTCAAACAATTTTAACGATACTTTCTTCGTTTTATCTACTAATCTACAGTCAACATTATTTTCACTCTTAATTAATTAATTAAAAACAATTAACAACAAATTAAAAACGTTACAAAAGTATTACAAACACTCCGTGTTGTGGCAATCGACTAACGTATGAGCGCTCTAAAGGCAGAAAATCAAGAATTTCCCACCATTACAGAAAAAATAATTCGTAATTAATATGGACATTAAACGATATAATACTCATTAATACTTGAACATGGCAAAGATCATTACAATTAGAATATGGGTCTATCTTCTCTTTCATTAAACTAAATGAAGAATAGCAAATTGAGATTGCCATAATTAATAATGATAGCGTGGTATTTGTAAAACCCCTGACGTCAGATACTTATGCCAGAGTTGATCAGTTTATTATCATTAATTTGACACAGTTATGCCGAAAGCGTCTAATCCACAAATCCCCCATGTATTTGAAAATTTTGTAGTAGTACAGTTTTTAAGTAGTACTTCTTGTATGTACTTCATTGTAGTAGATAATAATATTAATATAATAGACATTTTTACCGACAATTTGCTTTTATTAAAAAAAGAAACTCCGTAATCTCATTTATGACCATTGATTTGATATTTCTTTAATTGAATCCCATTCCCTCCCTCTCCCCACCCCTCCCATTTTATGCATTATCATAATTTAAATCTTTGAAATATTTATTATTTATCACATATTCTTTATCATTGTTTTTTATTTAGTTTTTTTACCAGCTTCGAGGAAACTTTACTGGTCATACTCACGAATATTTTTTTGATATTATATAAAAAAAAATTAAAATTGTACTGTATATTTTCCAAATAAATAAAAAAATTAAGCATGCACAATTTTGTAATAATAATAAAAATTGATAATTTCTATAGCGCCATTTTCGTAAAAAAATAATCTCAAGGGCGCCTTACACCAACATTGTGTAGCCCTATACTAGTATTTGATTTAATGAAAAAAGTGCGTTTTAAGTCTTCTTTTAAACACTTTTTTTGATGCACTGTTCCGTATTACGGAGGGAAGCGAGTTCCAGAGCGTTTGGGCCTGCCACCGCAAATGCCCGTTTACTGAACTTAGTCTTCTGGTAGTAGATGGCCGGTTTTTCAACCCTTCCTGCAGCTGAAGTAGTGGCTGACTTCAGAGTTTGGCGTCTACTATTTAAAACGTCCGGGATGCAGAGCTCTTGAAGATACAGAGGCGCCATATTATGTGTCGGCTTGTACATTAACCAACACAACTTAAACTCGCTCTTTGAGGAAAACGAAGTCAATGTAGTTCACGCAAAAGATGTGTTATATGCGAGAATTTTGATGCTCCATATACTATTCTTGCTGCCGCATTGAGAATGGACTGTAGTCTATCCAGCTGGAATTTTGGAAGTCCAGCATTAATGCACCTACAGTAGTCCACACGTGACACCACAAATGCATTTATGAGTAAACGGGCGGCTTCAGGGGAAAGGTATCTCCGAATATTTTTAATCTGTCTCAGATGATAAAAGCATGCAGTATCTTTAAGCATGTGTTTACTGGGGTATTATGCCGTGTTGTTACGACCTTTCGGATCCCATTGCAGGGTCCATCATCAGGGCTGATGTATTGTTGTGAATGTTGGTGTTTGGTTAAGTATCGGCTTGCAATACCGTGCCGAAGTCATGATGTGTTGTATTGTGTTGTGTGCATGATTCATCTGTTGTCTGATCACTATCTCTGCAGAGTCTGCGACGAGAATGACTTTGAAGCGCCGGATACCAAGATGTTTTTAATTTGAGACCATCATCTCTATTAATATTTATCGGGTGCTTGTAGATTTCTAGTGCTTCCTCGATAAGACGCGTATGGTGACTCTTAGGCTTTCCAAGGATTTTCGGTTCGAATGCAAAATGATGGCCGGTATCCAGAAAATGTTCAGCCAGCGCTGATTTTTCTGGATGACCGAGTTTGCATGCCCGTTTGTGCTCGTTGACCCTTTTGGAAATTGTACGCGCCGTTTGTCCCACGTATACTTTATCGCAGTCTTGACAATCGAGTCTATACACACCGTCTGTTTCTAAGCGATCTCGATACCCCAGTAAACACAAACTTGAAGATTCTGAGTGGCCGTGAAAACCTAAGAAAATTCTTAAAGCATGCAGTAGTTCTACAATCAGTTCACTCAAGTAGTTTGTTGAATTAGATGAAGTGCGTTATGTTTCGTTACCTACTACAAATGTAGCGCACACTTTGTAGACTTCAAACTGATGAACGTGTGCATGTTGTAGTCGTAATTTCAAAATGTAGTTTTTCTCTTCAATGTTACAGGCTAATAATTTATATCAGCAATCCAACGCCGTGTTTCTTTATTGTAGAATAATGGTGAAGTGTAGAAACATTAAAAATGTGTACCTATGTCGTAACGTTGTTTGTACGTCATGGTATTTTCTTAATAGCTTTTCTGCTTACATGCAGGGCAAAGGAGAAGAACGTGAAAGAATGCTGCGCAAAGGCTGTAATTATATCGGCGATTATGGCATTGTCAGAAACATGGTTGCATAATAATAAATTATTAGAAAATTGAACGCACGTTAATAATTTGTGAACGTGTAAAACCTGCGCGCACGTCATAAAATATCATAATTCATTGATGTAATCTTGATATTAATTTGTTTGTAAGTAGTACACGCATATATTAATTAAAACGTGTTTTTAATTGTAAATATTTTACTTTCTTTCATCCCGTCAGTGTTAAAATGTAATTAGAAACGAAAAAAATTCTTCTTCGAAAGTATTGGTAGGGTCTGGAATACACGGGAATAAACCTGAAAGCTTAAAGGGTTACACCACACTGGAAGTCTGGAATTAAGGTAGTAATTGGTTGTTTTTTAAAGGAGACGATTAATTATAAAAAAAATATTGGCACTTATTATGGTAGCATAGATTTATTTATTATAGTTAGTTTTAAAAAAGTAACCCATAAAAAACAAGTTTTTACAATACTCCCTTTCTCATTTTCGGGTTTTCATGTCTACCATATGCGTCGGAATCTCCATACAACTTACTGATTTGTATGCAAAAACCATTAAAAATTTGAAAAATCCAAAATTATACTATAATTTTTTTTTAATCAAAGTTTGATAGATCTTCTTGATCGTCGCCACGAGTCTGCTTGCAAAGTTTCAGCTTGATTGGATCACGGGACAGGGGTTTAAAATGGATCCAAAGTTTTTTGTCAGACAAGAAGACAAGAAGACACCACGAATTAATATAAAGGGAGTAAAAAGGCCGCATCATATCCACTTCCGTGGACCTCCTCTGCCGTGACTGAGATGCAATTTTTCCTAGTGCGCATTTGTTCAAAACAAAAAAGAAGATCATGTACTTATTTGGAAAAGAAATCAAAAAATTTCTAGAGTCTTAATATTTTGAGGACACGGTATACATATAAAATATGTTATAATAGTAAAATCGTCACCAAATTAATTATAAATGCTCATTGCGTGTGTTTTAATATGAGCAAAAATAAAAAATGGCAACTTAGTAGGTATAGTATAAATACTGTCAGAAGAGTCTAAAACTACACATTATTGAAGTCTTTTGAACATTCTACATGAATTTAGAATTATCATCATCAATCTTGGCACTACAACCCTTGGTGTGTCTTGGCCTCCTCAATAATCTTCCTCCACTCATCTCGGACTAGTGCCAGCTCTCTCCAGTTCCGAAGCTCTAAGGCAGAGATGTCTTTGAGGACGTTGTCACTCCATCTTAATTTTGGCCTTCCTAAGCACCTTCGCCCTATTGGCCTTAAGTTCAGCAGAATTTAGAATCAACTGAACTATTCTCGAAGAACCCATAATCACTAGAAGTACAGAGAAAGTCGATCATTCTCGATGTATCGCGAACTGACATTGTGTATACAAGCGATTTTTTTTTGACAATTGACACAAGACTGTAGAAATTAGCGGACCTGCGCATTTTACCAGAGACAAGACCATCACCTTCTTCTTCCCATTTTCCTAATAGGGTCGGGAGCCCAAAGACTCGACAAGGTGCTTCCATGATCCCCTGTCTTGCGCTGCTTCTGCTCGAGTCAACCAGTCCAGACCCATTCTGTTTTCAAATACATTTTTTGTTGTCTCTCCCAGCTTAATCTGGGTCGACCCACCGGCCGTCTTCCCTCCGGGGTTGCCTCTTGGCAACCCCGGAGACGGATGTGCGAAACTGAGCGGAACGACCTTGCGATAGACGAACGTGCAGCAAGTTAAAGAAGTACCTGTGTGAAAAATTCTAGTTACAATTAGTGTGAATTAAAGAACGGTGCTCCGATTATATTCGTGTCTGGTGATTTAATTTGATTGATACAAATTTAATTAATTTCAAGTGTTTAATATACCTCCCATAACTACGATCCCGAGAAAATACAAAAGTAACGAAGCAATAAATAAAATAAACAATTATTGTACGTAAGACTAGCTTACCTGCGCCGCTTCGTACTTGTAGATTTTTAGTTACTTTTAGTAAAGTTTTATTAATTTATTATTATTAAACTTAACATACAGATTTATGTCGTCCTGCATCTTTCTATAGAACTTTTGAGTTCTGCAACTTCTATATAGTATTTAAATATCTCTTACCGTTAAGGCAGCGTTCGTAAAAAAAGGCATCGCTCGACCATTTTTTTGTCGACTTTATTTGTAAAATAGGTCACCACGAAAAACCTTATTATTTTACCAGGATAATATGTACCTATATAGCCTATGTCCATCCTAAAAGTCCATTCTAAATATTGGTAAAATAATTTTTGAAATTGTATGAGTAGTTTTGGAAATTACCTCCTACATCCAAACTTACAAACTTTATCTCTTTATATATTAGGATAGATTATCCAAAATCTTAGGTTTTCGCTAATTTTAATGTTAATGTTTGTTTTCGTGACTTTTACGGCCATGAAAACAAACATATATTAAAATTCAGCCAACTTTCCCAATTACAATTGTCTTCTGCCTGCTCTAGCAACGAGTATTGTAGAATTAGTTTTTTTTGTAATTGGCCAAATGCTCTGTCTAATTATAAATATATCTGGTGTGTACAAATGTCAATAACCGTAAGAAAACCCGAAAAACGAAAAATAAAGTAAAATATATAATATTATTAATATTTAAATTTTTCAGAATTTTCCAACCACCTCATAGAAAGTAATCATAAATTTCACCCAAAAATAGGGGTGAAAATATTAAATACTAATAATAAAGGTGTAAAATTGGATAATTTAGGAATTTTTACATTAGGTAGGTACAGTAGGTAGTACATAAGGTACAATAATAGAGTACCTCTCATTAATAACTAAATTAATTTTCCATATAGTCCTTTGTTCAATGTAGCGTAGATGTGGTAGCACCCACTTTAGACCCCGCCCCCTCTCACTCTCTCTCGTTAGATCCCTGAATTGTTCAGTAGTTCAATTTCTCTGACAAGATTAACACGCATGTGGACAATAGTGGTGATAGTTTTACAATACTATGGTTGGGGTGTATAGTACACAGGGGTGTACGTAGTAGTGTAGTGTTGGTCCTGACGAAGAGACGGGTACGTCTCGAAACCGGTAGACCGTGAATCTGGTAGTGGTTTTTACTAAGTTAACATTCTGTTAAAATATGTAAAATTATTTAATTTTAGCGTATTTTTAAATCCGTCAATTTACATTAACGCGTCAGTTTACATTAAAATTAAGTTTTTCAATTATCGGAAGGCTTCAAAAGTGCGCCCGAAGAGCGTCGATACTAAAAATAAACCGGCATCGACAAATGCAGTATCAATCCGCTCCTCGGTGCATCGCGCGCGCTGGTGCATCGCAGCCAGGAGCGTCGCTTCGTCTATTTCAGACAGACTCATTGAGCAGTTCGTTCACTCGGACCAGATTGCGGTGACGTAACCCGCCTCTAGCTCGCCCGTCCAGGCGGGGTGCGCGCCCACAATCGTATTGCATTACGCTGCATTTTAATGCACACACGCGTGACGCGTCAATTAGCAGCCCGACTTGCTGAATGGCGTATGGGAAACATTGAAATTACTTTGGGTCACATACAAACATAAGCCACGTGCAGGTTTGTACACGCAGCAACTATTTCGTTCGCAGTGTGCGTCTCGTAAAAGTGAACTTATATGAAATGGAGTTTCAGTCTTCGGTGTGTAAAGGTACTGATACATATGATTTTAGTGACACGTAAGCTTGCGCAGTATTAATCTTCTTTAGCCCTTGCTTATTAGTGGCATGTGTGTACGCACATTGCTAGTAATGCTCAAAAATCAACCGCCGGTTGATTTATAAGCATGCCACTGTCATTCACCGTAGAGAAGGGGTATCTTTGGAGCATGTGTGAACATGCTTCCTTATTATGAGCATGCTTATGTCATTCGCGGGCCTCGCGGCTAGTATTATCAATGCGATCTTCTCAGTCCACGACAGATGAAACAAATATGGCGCGTTGGGGAGATGATAAAGCATTACTTTTCGTGACTTATTATAGGAATCACGAATGTCCGTGGAATACTCGGTCACCGCTGTGTAGAAATGATATAGCAAGAAAAGACATGAATGATTCAAATCTTACAATAAAAATTATAAAAACTAAAATCAAAATTGTTTTGATTTATTGGTTCACTTGAATTTTCTATTTCAGTTTGCAAAGTTTCCATTTTGAACAAGAGCGTCTCTATTCTATGACAAGAGCATGTCACTAATAAGCATGTGTGTTTGATTGATAAAATATGCTGATTGATAATAATGAGCAAGTTTGTACAGTTGTTAGGGCACGCTAGTTTTGAGCATGCTAATGAGCATGCCAGTAATAAGCATGTGTATCTGTACCTTAAAGAATCGAAATGTTCGAATCGTTAACGCCGGCCGCACACTGGATGCGTTTTCGTACGAAATTGGGTAGCACGTATACGTACGAATACGAAAGACATTCGAAGTAGTATTGAACATCGCACACTGTACACGATTTAGTAGTGCGTATACGTACCTTCGTATAGATACGACGTCCGACACGATTCGGATTTGTTCGGAAATTCTTGCGATTTCGTGCGATGGATATTGAAAAATTTGTCAATTTGTTACATGACCACAAACGTTTGTGGGACCAAAGTGATTCAACTTATCACCTGCGTGACCATCAGCGTAGATCATGGCGGAAAATCTCTGAAGAAATGAAAATTCCTTGTAAGTTAAATATTTGGTTTAATAAAGGTGAGGTATAATTATTAAGGCCCGCAAAGTGGAGCATTTTTTTTAAAACACCGTAGGATTGGTAAATTATTATGTTTTAATAAATTAGTTAGTGTCATTTTAAGAAGATATCCGTATTTAAAACATATAATATGATATGATATCTTTCCATACAAAAAGTGATAAAAAATGCAATAGAAAATATAAGAAAAATTTGTCAATTTGGCTGACTTTTCCAGACGATCGACTTAAGTATTATTCATTACTCAATACAAAAAAGTATTTGATTATATTTTATACTGTACTTTTGCCAGTATAACTTATTTACAGCGATCAGGTGATGTAAACAAGATTTGGCTGACACTAATAAATTTTATCCTTGACATTATCGACACCTAATACATTATAAATATACTACTGACTAATAATAAAGTGTACACATAGTATTTAAAACATTTAAAAATTACAGAGATGAACTACGAAGCTAAGGGTTGAATAGGCGAATTAAAATTGTACGGGAGTAAATATAAAATACAAATTTCCAAAATTAATTAGTAATAAATATTAAATTACAGTAAAATAAACAAAATTTAAAAGAAACAATTGTGCTTACTGTAACGTAAATCATAAATCAATATCAATCAATATATAGGGTTATTTGTAAATTGATTATGAGTCGAAAAAGTTCAAGCTATTATGACCTAATAATATCAATAGTTCAGGAGATATGCGACATCAAAGTTTGCATTTTTTTTTCAATATTTCTGACTTATTTTTTGTAAAACGTTGGACTATCATTACAGTAACTTTTATCGAATATGAAAAATTCATTCCCTTTAATAAAAGTCAAATAAAAAAATAAAAACCTTTGAATTCCAATTGGAATTTTTTCAGGGTTTTTATCATTTTATTTAACTTGTATCGAAACGAATGAATTTTTCGTAATCGATATGAGTTACTGTAATGATAGTCCAACTTTTTACAAAAAATAAGTCAGAAATATTGAAAAAAAATGCCAACATTGATGTCGCATATCTTCGTAACTATTGATATTAGATCATAATAGCTTGAACATTTTCGACCCATAATCAAAGCAGGAATATAGTCCTGCGAGGTTATTAATGTTTTAAAAATAACCCTGTATATATAAAAAGAGACCCGTGTTTCCCTACCCGCCATGTTTTCTCCACAACCAGCCACAACCACCCACCGGTGGTTATAGTGGTGGATAGCCCTTGTTGTCACATCGAAAAGTTTGGTGGGGGTGGCTGTGCGTGGGTGGGAGTGGGTGACGAAAATTTGCCTTCTAGCACATTTTTTTGTTATGGGAAGGCCGCAAATGCTTCAGATTGTTTCAGCTAGTAAATTATAAAACGTTATATTTGTATGTAGGACACACATTATTTTTAATTTATTTTACACAGTATTATGTGTAGGTACTAGAAATACATCTCTAAAATAATGACGAGCATAAGACACCTGCACGCAAGGTAACTGCTTTCAAGACGGGCGCCTTCACAGACAACTGGACACAAATAAATATAATTTAACGTATTATATAAATTTTTAGGTTAGTTTATGTACGGACCGGGACTGGGGAAAAGATTATGTTTCTTCATAATATTTTTTTCATGAACTAAATAATATTACTTAAGAATGTTCTTAGGTTTTCACGTCCACTCAGAATCTTCTGGTTTGTGTCTTCTGGGGTATTATGCCGTGTTATTACGACCTTTCTGGCCGACGTGGGTCCATTATCAGGACTGATGTGTTCAACACATCAGCCCTGATGATGGACCCTGCAATGGGATCCGAAACATCGGCCAGAAAGGTCGTAATAACACGGCACAATACCCCAGAAGCAGGCGCGTGCAATGGGAACGTTGAAGTATGACTTTTTTGTAAACGTATATTTTGGAAAATAATAGAAATTAAATATTTATGCTACAGATTTTTATGATATATCAAAATATGAATAAAATGACAACAATTGTGTAGAAATATTACGAATATATGTTGTATTTCGATTTTTTTTTCTAAATAATTGGTCACGTAAAAGTCATTCTGCGATGTTCCCACTACACGCCCCTGCCCAAATGACATGTTGTGAACATCCCGAATCAAAAAATTTCCGGAATCCCTGTCAAAAGTGTATTTAATTTGTTGATGTAATAATAATAACGCACTTAAGTGATGTATTTTCGTCTTTATTCTCATATTT
>JADDOH010003449.1:0-17072 GCA_016648135.1 Agrypnia vestita | reverse complement strand
ATACGAGACGTTGGACTTAGTGCCTTTCATAGGACAAAGCGCTGGGTACTTGGGAGTTGTTTCAAATGTATATTTCGCAACTTAATTATAGGAAACACAAAATACTATTTCTTCTAGTTTTTATGTAGAAAAGACAGATAGGATTTATAGTATAGATTTTTCAAAAAAAAAATTCAAAAACTTATATATGACATTTTTATTTCTCGTTTTCCTCGGCTTGTCGGTCATGGTACTTAGTGCGTAATTTGATTCAACCATTCAAATGTCGTTATATTCTGAACGAATAACGATGATTCGAATCTTATTAATTTGTAAAAAAAAACTTAACGTAGAGAGGTTTTAGAATTTTAATGTCGACGATTTAATAATACTAAGTAGTACCGTACCATGTTGTATTTCGATACGCTATCACCACCTAACGGCAGACGCGCCGCACTATTTTTGATACATCCAAAAAGTTTCGTGTTTTCGTTTGTCGCGAGAGGCGCTAGTGAAATATTCCTTTTGGAATTTTTATCAATTTAATTAAATACTTGCCGTTGCAATTTTTTAAATCTGATACGATCGAATGATTGATCGTGCGCGATTGTAATATTATTTTATCTTCTTTCCTCAGCAGTCTAGGTTTAATTTTAAAATATTTTTACGCTATTTATTTTAATTTTTTTTTTTGAATTGTTTCAGATTTCATGAAGCCCCGCAAGCGCTCCGCGACCGGCGGCTCCGCGCCCCCCGCCAAGATGGCGCGCCCCACCCCGCCCGCGGCGGAGCAGCGCCCCACCAGCTAAGGGGGCAAGGTGGCCCGCAGGCACCCGCAACAAAACCCCCAACGCACATTTTCACACCGTTTTCAATGGCTACTGCCGTTTATACAAAAAAATATTATAAACTCATGTTGATCAATTTTCCATTATGTAGTGCCTAAATTGAGCTCGTAGATGTTTTTGCGATGGCGATAGATTTTCTCGGGCGGAATGTTTTTTAAAATTGAAATAAATTTCGGTGCGAAAACAATATTTAAAACACGCGGGAACAATCTTGTAAAAATGTATTTTTGAAAATTCTGTCCCGTATACGTTTTTTTTTCTTTTCATTCGACTCGTGTTTAATGAAATCAATTGTATATTTTACAATTTAATGTTATTTTATGACTCGAAGTTATATTTCTCATGCAGTGCATATTTGAAATTCTTTTATTGATTTTTTTTTGTTGATTCTTAATTTTTGTAAAATCATTTTTGTGAAATCTTTTTGGTTGTAAAATGTGTAACAACGCCGACTGGCAGCGTTCGACGCAACTCGAATGTTGGCGGCGCGGCGAATAAAAGATTTTTTTGAGCGCGCGTGTTATGTGGCAATTTCGGCGGGGTCAGTTTATCTGGACCGCCATGTTTAACTTTAATGGGTAGCTGCAGTACTAATTTTGGAACGATTTGAAACGTGAGACGACTGCCGTCGCGATGCGGGCCTTTGCCGCGAGATAATTTTTATTTATTTACAAAAAATTATAACCGACTTGTAAACGTTATTTTGCGAACCTGCCCCCCTTCAGTTCGGGCCGCGTTTGCAAAACACCGTTTGACGGTTCGACAGATTTTTAGGTTGCGTATTTATTTATTAACTTTTTTCTATTTTTAAACTTTTAGTAGACGTCTCGCGGATTGGCCTATCGTGTGCGCGCACGCGCAGTCTTCTATTTTGTAAAAAAACTTATCTTTTTAGCATTTTGGTACAAAATTTTGTAGGTTTAATTTATTTTCTAAGTTGTATGTTTAGAGTATATTTCTATGTTTTCCATTGGATAATATAATTTAATAAATTAATATTAATCGGTGGTCTGAGCGGGTCTACGCGAGTGGACCCCTCGTGGCGGAGTTGAGTATATAATATATTTTTTATTGTAAATTCATCACGACAGAAATTTAATGACGTTTTAATTATTTGGTTCTGAAATCAGCATTTCGTTTTGGTTTAATTAATATGTATGATAATCGTTTGTACTATTTATAGAATATATTTTAATTTGATAACATTACTATATATATATATATATATACATATATATAAATTTAAGAGATTTCAAATTGTGATTTTGGTGAGTTCGTGATTATAATCCCCGTGAAAGTGCACACTACTGAAGTTCGCGGCATCTTAATGCCTTTAATAGGTTGTATAATATATCGTGCCATCCGCAGAACATACAATTTCATATTATGTTATTTCACAATTTCAACTTCATACGCAGCACGAACTCACCCGGCGTTGCACATTTTTATCAAATTAACTTTCGTAATTATCTTATATTTTTTTTGTATAAATTTCATTTTAAGTACTTGTTTAAGCTAATGTTATCACATAATTCCCACCATTTAGTAGAAAATCGTCAAAAATATATAATAGGTTAAATTAATTATTGTTAATACGCATCGGAATAATGAAAGACCGGAAATTAGAGTACAAATTCATCCAGTCGTCAGCAATAAAGTATATTCCGCAATGACGCGTTTAGTTTAGCCAAATATCTCGCGATGATTCCAGGAGAAATTTCATTATTTTTATTTGAGACGAATTTTTGAAAAATACTACTTCGTTCCTCTTGGAGTATTGCCTCAATTTTAAAAATTTAACATTACTTAATACGTTTCACAACACTCCCTCGAGTATAGTTTGTAGGGCACTGACCATCATTTCCAACCTCTTTCCGTTTAAGAAAGAGAATCTAATTAGTAAGTGCAAGCTGTGCGTACGACGTACATTGTTTTGTTGGGTCGGTTTTAACACCGACACTACGAAGCAATGAGCGTCGTACGCACAACTTACACACACTAATTCAATTGTCTTTCTTAAACGAAAGATGTATACACGTCCTTAAGATCTCTTTTGTAACGTTTTCAACCAATTTTCAAAATTTCCCACACGTCCCACGGTACCTTCCTTCCGCGTGCGTGAGAATTCACCCTGTCGCACGTACATCAGAATATCGTGTAAGTAATATACCTACCGTAATTAAAAAAAAAAACATGCAACACTCTTGGATTTTATGGAAAAATAGATGCAAATAATTATTTCTTCGAAATAAAAGTCTGCTTGAAAGTATATGATTTAGAAATTGATAATATTATTTTTTCAAAATAAATTATGTATTCGATCGTCAATTTCGAAATCATATTTATACCTTTGCTTTCTCACGAGGTTAGGCACAATCTGTTAACTCGGGGTAAAACGCGTATACAGTCGTTATCGGCCAACACCGCGCGCTATACGCGTCTTGCCTCGACTTATTCTGTGGCTACCCTCCTTTAGGGATTATTTCTCAGGCAAGATACGACCCTTTCGCAGTTTCTTACACACTCGGTGTCGTTCTTCACGAAGAATCCGCGCCTAACTGAATTGACTCCTCTCTTGGTAGGGACCGTGTGATTTGATTCGCCGCCAAGGGCGCGGTCGATGGGTTTTCGCGATTTTTCTTTGCATGCACAGAAACCGTACCTTTTTATTTTATTGTGGCGACTGGTAACGATCTCTTTGAACCGATAGGAAAGAAATGTATCAATTTCTTTCGTATCACAAAGCGCTAAGGTACAAAATTAATTTTATTTAAATGTATTTTCGTTTAATGTGCAAGTGATCTCCATCCGTCTACGGGAAATTGTTTAAACGCGATGTTGCGAGAGCTGCGCTCTGTTTTAATTGGTACATCTTGAGAAAAGTTGTAAAATTGACGTCTCAACGCGTCCTTATTACATGCTCATCACTGCTGGTCGCAGTGAGCGGCCTTCGTATAAAAGTATATCCTAAGGCGATCGACTTGCAAAGTGAGCAAATTTCACAATTTTGTCTCATATATTCTCTTGCGCTTTTCATCACATTTTTGTATGGAAAGATATCATAATCAGTTACATACGTTTTAAATACGGATATCTTATTAAATTGACACAAACCAAATTATTTAATCATTTAATAAATAACCAAACCTACGATGTTTTAAAAATGAAGAAAATAGCTCCACTTTGTGGGTCTTTTATGACTATGAATAGCCACTTGAGATGCCTTTTTTCTTGTATAATATTATAAAGTAAACGATTATCCTAATCGTGCAAAAATTATAGCAAAATCTGTCAGTTTGTTTATTTAGAATTAATGTATTAAAAAATATTTTATTTTATGTGTGGTCTTTTCATCCTTTTTTTACATAGTTGACAACTTTTTACTTCAATAAATTAAAATGATATATATTATTATTTTGAAATTATTACAAAAAAAATCAATAACTTGTTCAAAATTTCATATTTCTGCTATTTACTCAAGACAACCGCGTATTGTGTCTTAAATACTTTGCGTATTGTTAAATAGTTAAAATCGGAAATATCGACAAGAATTTTCAGTTTTTTTTATTATTTTAAAATAATATCTATTCTTTTGATTATTGAAATAAAAAAGTTGTCGACCATGTAAAAAGGGTTGAAAAAAAACACACAATTAAATTGTAAGTAAACAAACTGACAGATTTTACAATAATTTGAATTAATTTAGGATAATCGTTTACTTTATAATATGATTGGAAAAAAGGACTTCTCAGTCATAAAAGAACCATAAAGTGGAGCAATTTTCTTCATTTTTAAAACTTCGAAGGTTTGGTAATTTATTAATCAATTATATAATTTAGTTTGCTACATTTTAACAAGATATCAGTATTTAAAATATACGTAACCTGATGAATAAATTTTAAAATGAGATATTTCCCTGCAAAAATGTGATAAAAAACGCAAGAGAAGATATGAGAAAAAAATGCGAAATTTACTCACTCTGCTGGACGATCGCCTTAATTTCGCTGGCATGAGCGCCTCACATCATTATTAGTGTAAGCTGAAAGGGGCTGACCTAGAATCAGGAATATTTTTTTTATAGATTACCACATTTTAATTAACTAAAACAAAATAAATTTCGTAATTATAACAAAACCCCAAAAGCCAAAAGAGAGATAAAAATTCAAGCTACTTGATAAATTTATAATCCCTCCATTCGACCTGCTAAATATGTGACATTATGCAAATATTAATATCCACATTTAAGCACAGCTCTCATAAATATTCCGCCATTGTTTTATTTTTCCATTCGTATAGCATGTCGATTTATACTCATTTACGTATTGATTCTATTGTAATGTTCTTCCATGTTCTGTGTAATTTTGGTTGGCACCAAAGCGTCTCACTTTTTATTTAATTTATTTTTTTCTCGAAAATCACGTCACTTTTCGGGTTTAACATTGTCGCTTCTTTACTTTGTCGTCATTTTTATTGGTAGAATTTGCGAGAACTGACAACGTTTGAGATTTCTAGTAGTGTCTCGCTGGCGCTCTGCGGTCGGCAGTTCTCGAAAATTTAACTATTAAAAATATTCTCCGCTTTCCTCTGTTTAAAATTGTAATTAACATGCGAGAGATTATTCAAACACTGGTTGGAATATTAAATTTTTTGAAAATTTGTAAATATCCATTTTTAAAATGATGTGTAATGAATGATACAACCATTTTATTATTCTTATTTTGCAAATGGATATTATATGCCAGATTCCCATCCGAATAGTACGAAGTATAAGACTTCAGAATTAATACTGATGATGTCAATAGAGTAAATAGAGATGATTTAAACATTAAGGTACGCCTTAAAAGCGTAATTTTCAGTACAAAATAACACTTTTAAGGCGTACCTTGACCTTTTCAAATCATCTAAGTAAACTCGAAACCCACCCGATAAGTGACGACTGATGAATTTAATCAATATTAATAAAAATAAGTTCTATGGCGCGCACAGAGTTACACAATTTTATGAAAAATTATATTTTTTAATCATCTCAACTTTTTTCTTAGGAATTACTTTGTAACAACTAATAATATGATTACAAAAAAATACTGTACACATCAATGGGTTGACAATTGTATCATGCAAATGACCTGATGTTTTTGAACCGTAATTTATTTTATATTATTTTAATTGTAATCTTTTATTTTGTAATTAAAATTTGTTAAATATGAATTGAAAAACACTGTTTTATTCCACTGTATATTAAATTTAGAGTTAAAACTTTTAGAGAGACAACCTCTCATTATCAAACTTATTTCAACTAAATATAAAGTTATTGATAATGAGAGGTTGTCTCTCGAAAATGTTTTAACACAAAATAAAATATACAGTGGAAAAAAACAGTACTTTTCAATTCATATTTAATAAATTTTAACAATGAATTTCCACAGTATCATCTAAAAAAAATAACTGTTTTTTATGATTATTAAAATAATACGATGGAATCTTATTTTCAATGAAAGTCAAGTATTTTGATGATTTTGTTTTTCTCTATAGTAAATTTAGGCATGTCTAAATTTCTTCATTCGGGTAATGATTTCTCCTCTCCCCCTTTTTTGCTACAAAAATTGATTTTTCAATCTTTTGGCAATAATATTAAAAGCATCCAAGGTTACCAACATTCAACGTTAATTTTAAATCTTTTATTTCGCAAATCCAATGAAATAACTAGGACTTAGATTGAAGAACGAGCGCAGGCGGTCGACAGGGGAAGATTTCTTGTACAGTGTGTATTTATTCGTGTACATAGTTAAACTGGGATAGAAGGGTATGCAGTAAGATCTCAAAATACATTTAATATTCGTACAAGCCGGCGCACTGAGGAGCCGGCCTAATAATATAATTATTAATTTAATTATATTAATAATAATATAGTTATACTTCGTAAGTCAGCGACTTGATCCCGGCGGAATGAAAATCAATCGATATTTCACCACCAGTGAAATGTAAAAAAATCATCAAGTCTAATAATAATTGACGAAAATTAAAATATTTTTAAGTTGACATGCATTTTTTCGTCGAGATCAACGGGAAAAGCGAAATTGATTTTGTTTCTTTGGGAAAAGTTTTAAATTTATTTATAATTATTACGATAGCGCTAGGATTACGGCAATCACTATCATCATTCTGAGAATTTGTATTTCAAATTAACACATTTTTTTTTTACTTCAAGTGTTTCTGTTTTGTTTATGAAATAATGAAAGTCACTCCAGCGATTATTTATTAGCAATTTATAGTTGTGCGAATGATTGATTGGTTATAGATGAACTTTACGATCGTTTTGTAATTCTGTTTTCGATAGTGTTTGCACCTTACTTTGTAATTTCTCTTTTTTAACTTCTGTGATGTATTAAATATGATCTCATTTCATAATTTTACTATATGCAATTGTCATATTTAATAACAAGAAATATATTGATTGTTTAGTTTACTTTTTAAAGATGTTTTCTTTTTAATAAAAATAATATAAAAAGTTTTAGAGATAGGACAACATTACACGTGTATCTCTTATCAATTGTGTGTTTTTTATATAAATTATTTAACGCTATATCTATATATTATATATATATTACTTATTAAGCAAAAATTAGTTTGACGTTAACGTAATCATTAAAAAATGACACTACTAACCATTTGAATTCCAAGTGAATTCAGGCGAACTGACGTCTGATTCCCCACATTTTTGCTTCCCAATATTCACTATATACATGTACAGCAAGTAGCCATGTAAAACTGTAAAAATCTCTTGTTAAATCGTTTCTTCGCAGAATAGAAAAAGCTAAAATATTTCACTAAATTTACTCTATTAATTTATTTGCACATTTGGCTCTATGTTAAATATAAGTTTGAATATTGTTTCAACACGCTATTGTTAAGTCTTGTATAATATAATAAAATATATTTTGACCAGCAAACTTTGACTTGTGTAATGTGTATGTTGTATAACTAATAGTTAAGAATAAGTAATCAGACGAGAAATCGACTAACTTTTGTAACATTTTCATAACTAAAGTCGTTAAGACCTAGGCTTGTCCCTGAAATAATAATCTGTATATCTGTCTGTATCTTAATTACATACATAGATTCTATTATATATTTAAATGTAATACGAACTTTATTTTATTATTATATAAGAGGCATAAACATAGTTTAATTAAACGGGCTTCTTTTGTTAGTAAAAAATACTCGCGCTGTTTTCATTTGCAACCTCCCTCATCCCTTCAAACCGCCATTTCAGGAAAAGTCATCTTTAAAATGCTTACAGAGATGGAAGAGCTCATTCGTTTCATTATGAGCGTGCGAAGATGCTCAACCCATGTATTGGGAGATGAAACACTCACATACTGCTCTCATCAGGGGAACCCCTTAATGACACAATTCTATATTATATACTACTTGTTCGAGAAATTTATAATTATTAGGTAAGTATACATTTATGCCCCTTTCAAATTTAGGTTCGCTGCTTGGGTAAAAGTCAGTGACTTAAAAAGGGCAAAAGTTAGAGAAGAATGATGTTAAATATGCCTTTCGGTTGTGTATTTTGTAGAGACCAGTATCTAACTGTCAAATTAATGGAATATTACAGCGCCTTGGAAGAGATTGGGTGATTTTTTACAAGGGCGTAATAAAAATTTTTAGTGGCACTTATGAAAGTACGTGTTAAATCATTATGTTACCGGAAAATTTTTGAAAAAACGTAATGTCCGCGTTATGTCTTGTTTCCGTAGAACTCCGTGACTAAAAGAAAAAAGGACCATGTACTCAATAAGAATTGAAATATCTGCAATGTAGCGTGGTCAATTTGGAAAAGACCGTCTTCCTTTTTGGAAAATTGAGAGCAATTTGGGGCGCCCCAGAATTAAGCTGGGAGAAGCGATAGAAAAATGTATATGAAAACAGAACGGATCTATGGTTCACTCATGCAGAAGCAGCGCAAGACAGGAGAACATGGAAACACCTTGTTTTTTTAGTATTTGGGCCCCCGACCCTACTAGGGCAAGGGGATGATGATGAGAGCTATTTGAAAAAAAAAAAATTTATACGATTGTTTTCAACAAATTGTTCATCAGATTAAAAAATCCGTACCCTAGATTGCAGGTATTTCATTTCTAATTAAGTACAATGCACCGGTGACAGTTGCATGTCAGTCACGGAAGAGAAGATCATTTTACGTTTTTTCGCAAAAATTCTCCATTCAAATAATTGTTCGATACGTACAATAAATGCCAATAAAAATAATTGATCAAACTCCTTGTAAAAAATCACTCAATTTCTACCTAAATTTGAATCTCGCAGGGTGGTATAGTAATCCTTTAATATTCAAAAGTGAATTTAACTGCCACCTGTATTTTTTCATCAGCAAAAATTCGAAGAGGAACTTAAATATATCAAAATATGAAGGAAAAAACATAAAAGCAAAGTTACTTAGCAGTATAATATGTGTGTACCTGCTTAAATTCGTGAGACCATCGTCGACCCACTCCATATTTCGGCTCCACTCCCACACTCTTAAGGCCGGTTGTTTAATCAGAAGTTAGAGTAAGAGTTAAGCCAAAAGCATAGGTTTTTACGAAAACGGGTGTTTGAAAAAATTGGTGGAGAATGCAAAAATCTATGCTTTTTTCTCAACTATCACTCTTATTTCTGGTCAAACAACTGGCCCTTAGTTTAAAACAAGCATTTTGAACGAATGGGGGGCTGTACAGCAGCAAAATAAATAAAACAATTTTAAAAATCTTACCAGCGTAATATATGCAGCACAGCACTTTATGGATACGGAAGCTGCAACCTAACGAAAGCAGACAGACTAATTATTATTGATGTATCGTTCACGTTGTAAAGATTATTCGCGATGATCATTTAATAATATGAATTTTTTAATATTTTTTCGCTACTTAAATTTCGAGAGACAGAATGGCGAACTGACTAATCAATGTAAAAATTATATATTTAAAAGTAGTCAGTTTGATACTTCACCTGTCGATGAGAGATTGCGTTTCTCTCGAAACTTAAGTAGTGAAAAAATATTTAAAAAAATATTAAACTCACTTGGAGGTAACAAGGTTTATATTATTTAATGATCAGACAGACTAACGTTGAGACAAAATTGGTTCACCAGAGATGTAGTTCGACTGACGAGCGGCTGGCAAGGACAGGCACAAAGGTGGGAAAAGAGACAGCTATTCATCTATACCTATTTATACTAATATATAAAAGAGATAAAGTTTGGATGTAGGAGGTAGTCTCGGAAACTACTATCCGATTATAAAAATTCTTTCACTAATATTTAGAATGGACTTTCAAAGTGGTTATAGGCAATATATCATCCCGTTAAAATAAAAGGGATTTTACAACTAAATTCGACGAAAAAATGGTCGCGCGATGCATTTTTTTACGAACGCTGCCTTAAATGTAAGAGATATTAAATATTTTGTATAGAAAAGTTATAAAACTCAAAAAGTTCTATAAAAAAGTCCCTGAAGACATATATCTATATGTTAAGGTTAATACACAAATTGATAAAATATGACTAAAAGTTAATAATAATCTAATAACATTGGAAAATCATTTTTTTGTCCACGAATGAATGTGTGTGATGTGAGAATTTTATATGGGTGCCGGCGAAGATGTTATCCAGCACGTTAAAAAAACATGGAAAATGAATACAATGTCACACACACACACACACACATATATATATATATATATATATTACAGAAAAAGATAACAAAAATACTTAATTTTGTGGCCTGATTAAGTAGAGATTTGCTAAGTAAACGCAGACTATAATATCTTTCGATCTTCTTCTTCTATCCCTTATATTAATGGCTATAATATATTTTCTTTCAATAGTACCATAAATGTAACATGTTTTCGAAACTAGGAAATTATACAATAAAATGATTACTTATTTTCTAAATAAAATATAAAAGTTGAAATTTCATCACCTTGAAAAGTTCCAGCATAAATACCTGGCTCAATTTCTAGTAATGCTTATATTAATTATTCTGGACCATTCTCACATCTTACCATCTCTGAGAATCAATAATCGTGACTCCCTGTGGCTCTGAAACTGTGTAATAATAATACATATAAAAGTTATTTGATTTCCCGTTACTACCGTTATTAAATATTGTGTATTTAGTTATCTTACCTGCATCTCACTAGCCAATACTGAGTTTGTAACAAAGTTCACCAAGTGTAACTATTTTTTTAGATTTTTATCTATATATATTTATTCTATATTAGTATTAAAATAAAATGTATAAATTCTAAAGTACATCAAAATATAAATGAATTTAATTCTAATACAATTTAAGATTGCACACTTATATGCGTTTAAACTATATAATACACAGTTTTGCAACAATAAAAAAAATATGATGATAATTTGACACCACAGTTTAGAGGAAATAGCAAAATGGTTGTTCACTCACTTAGCATAAGATTTGCGATGTTCAAAAAGGTTTTGGAGGTGTCGATTCCGATACGAGTAAAGATGCAAATAAAATGTAATAATGTTGCGGTATTTTCTAATTACATTCTTCTTCTTCGTTTCGCTCTCAATGAGTGTAGTCACGATCTTGGAACTATGACTAGTTACTGTAGATGATTTGTCGCCGCCCATTCCGATCTGTACATTTTTTGTACATTCCAGGAATGGACATCTAATGATGTTAATTTTTTGGCGACCTTTCACGAGATATGATTCCTTGCTCTTCCTCGGATCACCAATCATTCCACGGTGTCCTAATTGCATGCACTTAAGACTCGGCTTGCAGGGTTAGGATTTCAAGTAGCAAAGGTGTATCTAGCATCCAGGCACTTTTGTGCTGATTTAGAATGCGGGTCATCTCAAAAGCCGAGATTCGTTTCGTATTTTCGACCTCAAATTGATGCACGGAACAAATTTTGGAATCGTTGAAATATTTAGAATAGCTCGAGTCCCGCCGGCGCCCTTTGTCGGCGAGTTCAAAGATAACCCAGCGACCGGCCCTCCCGAGCTGTGTACCGAGGTTTCAAATACACCACGACGGAAACAGCTTGTACTCTGGAGAAACTACTCAACCCAACTAGAAACTGATTGATGCCCTTTGGGAAGTGGTGTTTAATCATAAAGCACGACAATATTTTCCCGACCGGTTAAAACAAGTGGGTGCGCGCCTATTATTTAATCAAATCGTAATAATTATTAAGCATTAACATGTTTTATTTATTTAGAATGTAGGCCAAATTGTGGAATCCAGGAGTTTTGAGGATTACTATCTCGCTGAAATACTGAAGAGGACTCTAAATTTGTTGTCACACTGATTTCTTCCATTTGGCAAGTCCAGAGTCTTGATTGTCATTCAAAATAAATAACAATAAAACGGGTATATTTACGATGCGCCTGAGATGGAATTTAATATTATTAACCATTGGTCTAACAGTAGGTAATATGCTCGCTTAACTAAGTATTCTCACTTCACGATCTGGGGATTCGACCGGTGGGTAAAGACGATAAGAAAGAAGAAGAATGTTAAGATATTAGCCATATACCCGTGAAAAATCACGGAACATGAAATGGTTCGCGTCTTTGCCAAGTCCTAGTATATATTTTTGACGGTACGCGGGGAGGCGGCGGTAGCATTGTCGCTAGGGTGCCGCGCTGGCATCCGCGCCCTACTTCCAGCCGTGTAAGCTTGTTTTTTTAGCCGTGAATTTGAACGAAATAATTACGTTTGATTAATGATACACCATAAGTTTCAATTTTTACATAATATCAAAAAAATCTGCATTATTTCTCTTTAGTTGACGTAATAATGTATTTTAAGTCTGTTTTGTATAGCGAGGCTCCGGTCATTTATGTCCATTTTGTCCTCGCTCTTCGTCTGCGTACATTTACTATGTAGGTGCTGAAAAGCCTTCAACCATCGCAATATCCGTCTATTAAATTAGACAATCGCAAGACCCGGCTACAACAACAAAGTGATATGATTCATTCATTCTCTTTGAGACAAAATAAGATAGCTTCTATTATTTTACTTTGTCACAAAAGGTCTTCCTCCGCGCGGACGAAGAGCGGACCATTCTCAGGAATTCGAACGATAAAAGGTAGAAATTACCGCCCACAGTCGGAGCCCTTTAAAAATATTTCTTAAATACCTTTTCGGATTCCACGCCGCTGGACCAAAGTCCAAAGCAAGTCGAGACGAAACAAATGTAAGAGAAACATTTTTAATTTTTTATGTCAGAATAATACTCGGATTAAAAATATAATGGCGGATTTGGTTGTGCGATTTAAATTACACTGCATATTGAGCAATACTGCGCCTAGATAACATAACATGGTGCTCTCCGCCGATACATTGTAATTATCTGATTAATTTACCACTACGTCGTTTATCTGCGGGGATAGGCAGAGAGGACAGAACGCCGCACTCTCCTGTCCTGCACACGACGCCGTACGGAGAAGGCCTTTAGAGAAAAAATTGTCAACTTGGCGACGTAAGAGTAGGACTGATATGGAAGCCTTCGGCTCATATAACAGTCCTGGGAATGTGGTGGGCTCCATTCACTGTCCTGCACACCACTCTTGCCGAGTTCACTCTCATCTTCTCACGAACGTTCGTCGGTTTTTGAAACCCTTTACTGGGTTCTTCTACTTTCTTGGTTCATCAACACTCGCCTCACAATTTTCTTTAACATTTCCTCCTCGCTCATACATTTCACATGCCTAAACCATGTCAGACCCTTCCTTTATTCTGTCGACTGCGCTACCACCCATTCGCTTTCAATTTGTTCATTTTTCACTCTATCTTACGTACATTTTGACACACACGACACTGCACTTTCATTTTTTTTGCTAAACACATAACATAAAAATAAAAGAAGATATTATACAGTTTAGTAATGCAAAAATGAGGGCAACTGCCACGAACTTAGCAATATTTTTCCATCGCGATATATCAGCGTGTTCTTCGACGCTTTGATCGTACTGTAAGATGGCGCCAACAATCAACAGAGCGGCTGGTGGAGGCATCCGACCGCCATGTTTCGTAGTCTCGAGGGTAACCTAAGATAGCCGTAACTAAGCAAATATAAGAAAAATAAATGTTTTCCTCTTTAATCTCAATTATTTTCAAATCTCAGACAGTTACCAAAAAAATAGGGGAGAAAGGGGTAATGGGAGTCAGTGGGCAATCTATATATCGGGAAAAAAAATATCGATATATCGGGAAAAAAATATCGATATATCAAAAAAAGAATATCGAAATATCAAATAAAAATATATCGGTGACCAAAAAAAAAAGGTCACCAGAAAAAATATATCGATATATCAAAGAAAAAATATCGAGAGGTATATCAAAAATATATCGATGCCCAAAAAAAAGATCGCTGGAAAAATATCAAAAAACACTACTTTGATACTCTAAAAAAAATCGATATTTGATATACCGCGAAAAAAAAATCGATGATAAATATCAATATTTAAAAAAAATATATATCGATATATTGATATATCGATATTTTTTACCCATCCTTACCACTCAGTACGCGTCCATCGTTTGCACAGGAAGACTGCCACGCTTTTTTGCGCGCATTCCTAATTTTACATTGCATGAAATAAGTGGTGAAACATTATTACAAGAAAACTGAGTATTTAAAGTAATCTATTGAGTGACTGTAAGTTTAAATTACCTAATTATAAAACATTTGTGGTGTTTTCAAATTATTTTCTTCCTAATTTTTTTACACATTAGGTATAATCGGATAATAAGAGTCACTGCAATGCGGGCAATGAGAGTCGATTCCATCAGATGAAGAAGCAAAATAAAAAACATAGTGCCGAAATCAAAAAGCAAGGAGCAAAAACCTCAGAAAAGGGTAGCAAATAAGGCCAAAGGGCGTATAAACCAAGTGCAGAACACTTCTTCGGAATCAGATATTAATCTCAATAAGATATGTGATTACGACGAAGATGAAGATATGAATGATTGCCTAGTATGTGGTGAATTTGGTCGCAACAATGAAGAATGGTAAAGATGCTCTTGAGGGTTGTGGGCACAGGCAGACTGCACACTGCACAGGCTGGGATTCACCACAAGGTTGTGTGTGACAATTGTTAGGCTAGGCCGACTCTCATTGTCACCTTAGTGACTATAATTACCCTCATAAGTGGACAATGGTGATCAAAGTTGATTTTTTTAAAGTTTAATAGCTATAGCTAAACCGCAGTGCGCAAAAAATATGTGTTGTTACAGTTGCCGGCAAATTTCTTGAAATTTTTTGGCATACTGGGGAAGTGCGCAGAAGACTAATTTTGGGGCTCGTTGGTGGAATGATACATGCGCAAACTCTCCCCCACTGCGCCGAAAATTTTTAAGAAGTTTGCCAGCAACTGTACGAAGCAAAAAATGAACACAAAATAAAATTTTCTAGTAAATAAGTAACCCTTTTTAAACTAAAAATTATATATTTATTTGGAATATTATATTGAAGCTTGTAATACGGGCTTGCCAGGCAACTTTACCCCGCTTTCTTCTTTCCGGACAAAGCTAGGGAATGGTCTTTTGATTGTGGTCGACCTATAGTAATGTGTTATTCCAAAGGTAATGAAACTGTTTAAGACTGATAGTTTAATAGTTAAACTACCATAAGAGTTGATTTTCATATAAAGTTTAAACAAAAATTTCGTGTTTCATTTTATTTCTTTCTTAATTGACTCTCATTACCCCATTCTCCCCTACGCTGTAATGGTTCCACGGCTTCGACTTCCTTAAAAATTGCCACGAGCTTGTAAAAGGTCAAACTAAATACCTTTAAAAAGTATTATGTCTTAGTAAACAAGTTGCGCTTTATTACAAAAAGACGTTTTTACTTGAAGAGACTCGGTTTGGAATGAAATTTTAAAAAATTAGGAAGTAGTCTATTTTAAGAAATACTAGGAAAATTAATTATACAAGTATTAATACTTTAACTTCAGTATAAATGTGTCTTAAATATGGGTAAGCGAGGGAAGACATACTTTCGCTGTGACCCAATCCCCTCGCCTAAAGATGGGGTCTAGTTTATCACAGTACAATTATATATCCTGCGGTACCCATGTTGCGGTTTTAAACGTTTTAGAAACACACTTGTTCATTTTTCCTTTTACGTTCCGGTATGTAGGTGAAGGTCTTCTTCGTGAATTCAGTATCCACGCGGTACCTACCTAAATTTAATTCAAATATAACACCCACCTACAAAAATACAATGTTAAGCAATCACCATTTTCTAACAAACTAAAATTTAATATTTCAATAATAAATTAATGTAATCAAATTTCATCCCTTTCTTTCTTCCCAGTGAACTGTACGCAAACACACGCAATGTTTACACATAACCACAAGAGTACTATTTTTTTGTACTAAGAGAGCGTCCATAAACCACATGGTTCCATTTTGAACTTCACGTAGCTTGAGTTTCCCTATTATTTTTTCCCTATTAATTCCAGAAGACATTTTGTGACATTCTTACCAAAACTACTTTTAAAATTATTGGGAATAAAATGAACAAGACTGATATTTGTTTTATAACATAGAGCTAATGACACAATTTGTATAAAAAAACAAAAAAAATACATAAAAAGAATATTACAGATATACCTAGTACTAAAAAAAGATTCTCATCAAGGAAGCTCAGAACAAAATATGTAAATTGTTGTGTAAAAATATAAGAGTTGCATAGTTTTTTTTTGCTGAAGTTCTATAACAAGTGATTATTTGTTCTGTATAAAAGATTTCCATATCGACATGATTTTGGATTTTGACTTTTAAAAACTCGCTGGAAAAACAATTTCAATAACCTCGTAAAGTTTATTGAAGAGCGTCATTTCACATCAAACCACAATATGAAATTGATATAATACTTTTATGAGCACTAGGATAATTAAGGAAGCAATAAAGTATACTTTAACAGAACATGTTTAAAAATATCAGAACAATGCCGAGTCGCTGGAGTTTGCAAGCAAACTTGAGTATAGTTACCGGGTGCCTAAGGTTTTTAATATATTGATGATGATGATGATGATTCAAGGCCGGTGCGGCACATTGGCTAGCTCTGCAAGTCACATACACGCAGTGTGAATATATAGCTTACCTATAATACAAACGTAATAATCAAACCATAGAAATAAATATTCATACACTGTCGCATATTCTGTGCAGCTTTAATTTTGCCAAATAATAT
>JADDOH010003448.1:0-32281 GCA_016648135.1 Agrypnia vestita | reverse complement strand
ATCGTGGCATTTCTTAGTGAATCAATTAACATAAAAACTTATTTACACGGGATACATGCTTCAAGCGGGTCCCCTAATGTTAATGTTCTGTATACGTCTTTGTAATTTCTTTTGGGATTACAAAGTACATGAATTTGCATCAACGCCACTTTCCCGAAAGGAATGCTTACATATACTAACATAATCAAATTCGATAGACGCTTTTTCTTTCAAGAAATTATGTTAAACCTTATTACTGGAAGAAAAATTAAGAAAACTTGGCGTAAATTAATTAATGTAACATTATTTACACCTAAATAATGAAAATTCTTACTTCAATATGTAGGCTGGATTGAATGCAAAACGTTTTTTTTAGGACTTTCATTATTCTAATCATTATCTTATCAAATCAGTTTTCTTCCACCCCTGGTATAAGAATATAGGAAAAGAATAAAAATAGAGAACACTAAAAAATTATCTAAGCCACATTCCACCCGGCAGACAATTGAAAATTTTCCAAACAAGAATTATTTTGAGCTTTATTATTACTAGATTAAAACAACTATTTTAAAATAGACCGACAAATTATATTGCTTAAACGAGTAATCAAAACAATAATTGCATGTTTACAGATAGGTTATATACCTACAACCTACAAATTTGTATAAAAAAAACACAATATTGGGAGCTTAAATAACTAATGACAAATTAACATTATTCTTAAAAATAATTAAAACTCACAAATCAACATTATTCAACTAGGTGTAATACATGAAAACATAAGACATGAAAGCCTCGATCTAAAGTAATATTAATGTTTATTCCAACACGGCATTTACTTATTTGCAATTAATTAAACTATTTTGTTACAACCCCGTGTGCTAAAATTCATTCTGCAGACAGATTTCAAAAGACTAAAAAGTCGGAATCTTATATCTCTTCAACCGTGTTACATTTTTTTTTTCGAGATAATATTCTATTACGTTATATATTATATATTACATCAATATCAAACATCGTCGGCAATAATACAATCAATACATTTTTTATTATTTGCCACAAGTTAGATTAATTCGGGATGATCTCGTTATCATTTCAAATTGCAATGTCCCGTTCATTTCGGTCCTTAACTACATATAAAACGAGTAACATCCACCTGCAGAGGTGGCCTGGGTTATCTAAATTATCATTACCTTACTCAAATTAAACATATCAGTTGCTCATTAATTAGGTACATATTACATTGATATTATGATTCACCACTTTGCCTCAATTTCTAATTCGGCCTCTACCTTCTTAATTGATTGACCCCTGTTATCTTTATTGATAATGACCGCCTGGTCGTGCGTTGCGGGATCTTCGCGCCCTTATATTAATAATTATACGATCCTACATCTCGCGGATCGCGTCGCCATGTGGCGGATCGGTATGTCAGCGCTTTCTAAAACATCTCTATTGTCTGTCGAGGACAATAGTAAGTTTACTGCGACGACTTTCGGAATTATTACCTTGTTTTTCTAAAAAATGTCTTGCCCAAAACAATGGCGACTTCACTAACAAACGCAGCTTTCTAAACCGTTGTCCCATGTGTTCGCATTTGGCCAAGGTGTTCTTTCTATTGTTTAATCGGGGTTAGAGATATACGTCCCGCTGCAAGAAAAGGTTTACCGTTTTTACCCTTCCAAGATGTTACTTAAGAACAAAAGGTTGCGAACGTATTGTCCATCCTAACAAAAGGCCGTGCACTCTTAATGTCTTTGGCGATGCCCAACGCCTTCGGCAACCCTAACTTTCTAATTCATTGTTTCATATGTTTTATGGCGGGCTATCCTAAGAGCCATCGTCCGTCGCAATGTTATTTTTTTGAACAATAGGTCACATATTTCGTCCTCGAACAAAAGATCGAACCTGCCGGGCTGCCCTGGCTGTGACCACATGGCGCGTGATCTTCGAAACATGGGCGCTTTGATTTCGGTATTGCCCTAGGACAAAATTAATAACCTGGTTCGCGTCATATTCCGGTACATCAACACGCCCCCCCCCGAGTTGACGCGAACCGGTTATTATTAGGCCACCTGATGTGCGTTTGGTGGTCGCTAGCACTCCCTCTTCAGCATTAGCCCAGCGACCTAACCTATCGTTCCGCGCGAAGAGCCAAGGCGACAAAAACAAAAAAAAATATCTCGGACTGACTCCTGACCTAGGGGTTATCAAACTATATTGGGGAACAGGGAAAACGGAAAAAAAATCTCCAGCCTTCTGGCTTCCGGTGTCACTCATCTCCCTTCCGGTTATTACTTGCGTGCGTGCGTGTGTGTATGTGTGCGTTTTCCTATGCAGCCCTCCTCGCTCTTTTTCTCACTTCACTCCGGCGGGTCCATGTCGGCGCCCTGCCGACGATGGGGTCCGCGCCCGCGACCCCCCTTTCGGGTCCTTCCTCGCCTAACACGCCCTTGTGCTCCGGCGGTTTCCTTCGTCGTCTCCCCCTTATGCATCCATATCGGCGCCCTGCCGATGATGGAACCGTGCTCGTGACCGCTGCCTGGGTCCTCCGTCGTCTCATGCTCGTCCCGCTTCGTCCTATTTCGTCATCCCTGCGTCCGCATTCAGCGCTCTAGCCTTGCTGGACTCCGTTCTACGCCCGCTGCATATTCCGGCGCCACAACACATACGAGAAGAAAACACACGTCGCACTAACGCGCCTCGCACTGAGACCGGTTGTGGACAAGGAGAATTATGAATATTTAAAAAAAAACAAATAATGCCTACGTCGTCGCCTCGGCCACCTCGTATCCTATTTATCGCGAATTACGAACTACGCATCGCTTGGTACTTAACCCGCTTCCGGTCTGATAGTAAATCTTAAACAACGAATAAAAAAAAAACGGTAAAATAGAAATTGGCGCCTACTCTATATTCAAGTGTACGATAACGAGAGAGAAAAAAATACTATGAATCTCCAGAGGCAGTAAAACATCACCAGTTGTCCTCAATGAGCACATTAGGACCTACACTAAACTCATTATCGTCAGCGACCGTAAACTCGACCTAAATATACATTTTTGAAGTACTCGGTCGGCCCCTCCTAATTAAGTAACAATGGGGTGTTATGGGGATTATCGGCGCCTGGGGCCATTGACCCGCTATTTACTATTCCTAGCTCGAGTGCATCATAAAACGACCTTTCCCGGCGCCCATTGTCCGGGACGAAACCAAAATGGTTTGACTGTCGGCACACCGCTGTCATTTCGATAATCTCGAAATGACAGCGGTGTGCCGACAGTCAACTTGTGAGATGTCAAATGTTACACATCACGTGTGACTACTGTAAGGCTCGCTCGCTTTTTTTCAATATATCTGACTTGTTTTTTTGCAAAACATTACACCATTATTACAGTAACTTATATCTAGTATGAAAATTCATTCTCTTTTATACAAGTTAAATAAAATAATGAAAACCCTGAAAAAATTCCAATTGGAATTGGAAGGTTTTTATCATTTATTTTAGGAAATCCGCCTCTTAAGTATCATGGACTAACTCTGTTACTGTATACAGTGGGTGGCCAAATTATTAGGGACAGTGCTCAGATTTTACTTTTTTCTAGTTTAACAGCATTTATCACACAAATAATTGCTTGTAAGTCTCAATAATATTTTTTATTTACTAGGTTGTGTTATTGAGATAATAAAAACAATAAGCTTCGTATGCAAAACTATTGTATATTTTTATTATAAGTGTTCATGTGAACTAATAAAATTAATCTCAGCATTTAGTGATGCCACCCCTTGCTGCAATTATGGCTTCTATGCGTCGGGGCATGCTCTCTATACAGAATTTAGCATGTTGTTGGAGTTCAGGGTTGTGATGCTATTCTTTAATGAGTGTTTCAATCAATTGTCGCTTGGTGGTAATCACTTACTTGGCGACTGTCCATTTGGTGAGCTCCCACATGTTCCCCATAGGGTCTATGTCTGGTGAGTTTCCTGGCCAGGGCAAAACAGTATTCTTTTTTCAGCCAGGAATGCACTCATACTCCTAGCTTTGTAGAAAGGTGCTGAATCTTGCATATAAATGTACTATTCATAACCAGGGAACCATTCTTTGAGGGGTGGTAGTAGGTGAGATTCTAGTATACTCTTGCACTGGTCTTGCCTCAAGGTCCCTTCTACGATGTATAAGCGCCCCATGCCCTTCATTGAGATAACAAATCACACCATGACACTACCCTGATGTTTAACCCGCTCAATAAGACAGTCTGGATGGAACTGCTCTCCAGGGCGTCGTTGGACGAATTAACTTTTATCGACCAAAATCGGAAACGTCGATTCATCGGAGAAGCATATCTTTAAAATATTATAATTATCACAAACATTCGTTATTAACACACAGAACAATTAAAAAAATTATACTTACTCGACTCTAGTCTTCAACAGTCATGTTTTGATGTTGTTTGGCCCATTACAATCGCTTCTTCTTCATGGCTTCGGTGAGGCGTGGTTTTTTGATAGGCCGAAGACCAATCAAGTTCTCTTCGACTAACCGCCTGCGGACTGTCCTTTCGGAAACTTTCATTCCTTCGTCGTTCATCATCGTAGTCAGACGGGCAATACTCTTCTTACGATTTTCGAAGCAGATATCCCTGATTTTACGATCGGTACGAGGAGTGGTGATTCTTTTTCTGCCACATTTTCCCATTCGGCCTACTTCCAGGGGTTTGTTTTGATCGATTTAATTTTTTATATGGTTGACGACAGACTTCCTCACACCTGAAATAGTTGCTATGTCTCTCTGGGAATGTGAGAAGTGAAGAAATAATGCCTGTATGTCTCTACATTTTTTTAAGGACGTGTTTGAAGTCATACCCATGCTAGAAAAAAGCAATTTTGAAGTGATCACGGCATATTGTAAAAAAAATTGAAATTCGTTCGTAAAATACAGTAAATGTAATGCAAATATAAATAGTACTTACGTTTTAATTATTTCGGATGAAAAAAATTTGGAAAATATAATTTTAAAATATTTTAAACCACCTTCTGACACCAGTGATTTTCAACAAGCGTCAATCAATTAAGAGATAACATCACTTAATTCAAAAATGACGCAGGTTTTCAGTGTTGCCACTTACAAAAAATGAAAATAATGATACCAGCAGCAATATCAAATAAAAAAACCACTTGAAAATCAATTCGTTTTGCTCGTAAAATGATTTATACATAAATATGAGTACTGTCCCTAATAATTTGGCCACCCACTGTATATTAAAATTAAAGTGAATACTTACTACTGATGGTTAAACCATTATTTTAACCGGTTATTTTCAGTACAGTTATTTGGGATTTGTATCTGATTGTATCGTTGATTGACGACTAAGATATAGTTGTTGCCTAGTACCGATGGTGGCCCGTCGAATTGCAAATAATCAGTTGCCAATCATCAATGCAAACACATACAAATCTTAAACAACGGATAATGTGTCACCGGTTAAAATACCATCACTAATACTTGCACGGAAATTTATTTTTTGAAAATTACATATCCGTATGTTCACTATCTAAGCGCAAACACTCTTGGGATCTGGACTTCAAAATTGTGAAAACTCAACGGGACACAGCGCGACTTATAGCGCCATTTCCTCTCGAATACTGGTCTTCAACTGGACATTTGCGCTTATTGATGTATCCCCAGACAAAGAAATCGGGGAGTCAGGTCAGGACTTCTGGAAGGCCACGGAATATCCCCTCGACATGATACGAATTTTCCTTCAAACCAATTAATGCATATTATGGATGTCTCACAGAGACGAAACTGTACGACCGATCGTATGGTAGGCTTAAGTGATCACTTTACACATATGTAACGTTCGCCATTTCCACCATGATAGAATATACCATGTCTTACTAATTTTTGGAAGTCGTATATATTTGGATTATATGACACACATCACGTATGTCTTGTAACAACTTATTATACCGGCCTGTGACAGCCATTTTCCTTCCCCCTAAATCCCCACAGATGTCGCTAATTATTTTTGATATCGTTAATGTCGCTCAACGAGACTCCCACAATTGATTTTACGGAATTTTTTTAAAGCAAAACACTTTTTTTTGTGTAATAAAATTCTTTCCGAATTACTAACATTACACTAGGATACGCCAGAAATATTTATTATTTCAATTTTTTTATTAAATTCCTTTTTTTTACCAGTATTTTTCATTCTTCTACACCTACTTTCCCATAATAATAATAATAAAATACAGATTCATCTGTGTGAGACATCCATAATATACATTAATTGATTAATGATGTCTCTGTGACAAGAAATCCAGTACTACCGTTCTGAAAGATTTGAACAAACTCAAAAAATTTCCTTCAAACGTTTACATCTGATGACTCATTGCAATGCACGTTGCACCATCTTGTTGAAACTATGTCTGTCGGTTAAAGGCTTCCAATTCTTCCAGTTGCGAGAAGAAGAAAATTTCTCATAACACGGTCGTGTGCCACTCAGAACTTACTGGTGCAGATAGATCTCGCTTATTCTCATAAAAATAGGGACCGACATTCCTCGGGCCGAAATGGCCGCACAAACTGTAACTTTCGGCGAATGCAGGGGCTTCTGATGTTTTGATTTTGGATTTTCTACAGCCCAATGGAAATTTTGTTTTTTAACATGCCCGTTTAAGTGAAAATGAGCTCCGTCCGAAAGGGAATATCATTCAAATTCTGAAAGCGCTCCAACATTGTGTTGACAAAAACACGGGGTGGATTATTATTTTTTTTATTCTTAAAGTAGGTAATACAATAATGTTTATTTTTCTTAATATATACAGCATAAGACAAAGTATTTGATCAAAATTAAGTATCACGTATTTTCTAATTTTTTTCTCAAAAGTCGTTATATTGTTTTCATCCCTAATATCCCCTGGTAGTTTCATTTATAATTTCATTCCACTATACATCATAGAAGTTTGCGATCCTTTTTTCATTCGAAATGGTAATCTTATTTCATCTTTTCTTCTTGTACAATGTTCATGTATCTTTTTCTCTTAATAATTCAATGGTATTGTGCCCATTTCACTTTGATTCTTGTGTATCGATTTCTTTTTAGTAGAATTCTTAACGCTTTATTTTGGAGTATTGTTAATTTTTCAATTCTTCTTCATTAGCCAGATTGCGGTTATTTGATTTCGATTTCCGTAGTAATTGAAGTTTGTAAGGGCATAATTTTAGTTTTTTTGCCAAAATACGACGTAGGTATGTTCTTGATATGGCAAGGTCAGCTAATCCCTGTCATGATGAAAATCCGGGATCGTGTTGTATGAAATTCTAACATCGCTGTTTCCTCGGTTCGTATTGACTTTGGGCGTCCCGCAGGCCTCTTGAGTCATTGCTAATCACACTTTTACTAAGAAATGGATTTGTGCCATGTGATTCGAACTCGGAGCCTAGTGAACACCGCGCAACAATGCACGAATCACCATTTTGGTAATAACTCTTCACACAGAGTGCACCCTGTTCACCGATGAAACGCTCCATCACGACTGAATTTCCAAGACCCGAGCTTCTAATCCCTATTACCCACGTGCCATTTGTGTGCAATAGTGCTTGTAAAATCGTACATCTTTCTGTCCCACCCTACATGTTATATTTACAGTGCCCAAATGTCTAAAATAATGAAAACACTCTCTAGGTCCAATAATCTTTTATTGTTACAAAAAAATATTTTACATTATTCTGCGTTGAGTTGGTGCCAACACCAATACAGAAACACAAACATAAAAAATCTGTCAATATATATATATATATATATGTATTTATATTCTATGTGATCAGTTTATACATAAAAAATTAACTTAGTCTATAAAATTTGAAGCGGGTGCAAAGAAACTTACCATAAATATACGTTACATTAATCATAAATAATTCAGTAAAGAAATTATAAATTATTATTAATAATTTGGTTAAAATCAAAACATCGAAACATTAAAAATGATTATCACTCGGTGTACAGATGGTAAAATGGACATTGACGTGCGTCATAATAGCATTTGCGTGTACGTTTAACAGATTATTTCGCATTTCATATTTTTTGACACCTATTCTTGAATGAAAATTTTGCATACAGACCAGTGCATATTATTATTATCCAATATAAATCAGGTTTTGGCCGTGTTAAAGAACAAATAAAGTTGATATTTGAATAGTTTTTGCTACGCCTACTCAACAAGCTGTATCCCTGGTTGCGGAAGTGAGTCAAAATTATAAAAATTTATTATTATATATTAGTATAATTTGAATGGGACTTATTTATTGAGAGTACGGCTGATTGGTGAAATAAAATCTTCCAGGATTTGGTACATCCGCAGCGCTTCCCATTTCAGCAGCTTCGCAGACCAGTTACACAATGCCATCTGAATGACACATTAGATAATTTTTAAAATTGTCCAAGTCACATTTCAACGTCACTGACATTCGAGGGTTTATATTTGAAATGACAACCTGCGAAAGAGTCTACGACAACTGCCGAGACAGTTTAACAATAATTTGGTAGAGGCAGACATTACCGATAGACGCCAAACAAGATAAAACTCCTACAAGTTGTAGTAATGAATAAAATTGACACAGCAAAAACATTGTTGGTTTAGAATTTAACGTATAAACAATTATTCAGATTACTCAACGTGACACGAAAAGAAGTACACTTGGAGTAGCCTTGTGGAATAGACTCCGAAATGAAGATATTCACCTAGAATCAAAGCAGAAGATTATCTACCCTTGAACATCAAACTAAAGTCAGTCCCTGTTTTGGAAGACGAAACTGTCATTCAGCAAACTTAATAGGATAGAAACTTGACAGTGGCAATCATTGGTAAAGGTTTTTTCCGACGGTCGATGTACGTGGGCTAACCTCACCCGGTGTAGACTGGTTTTATCTGATCGTCTCCAGTTCATAATGCTGATGGCGCGCGGGTCCCGAGTAATTGTTCCAAATCACGACGGATATTTGTGCATTTCGTATTGCAGCACGCTGCTATCACGGTGCAATGTCGCCGTAATCGCTCATTTTACGTCTTTGGCCCTTAACGATCTGATGCACAAAGTGATGACAATTTGTTGGTGAATCCGTAACACAAAAATATAAATTGACATTTCGACGCACTGGCTTTGCTCAAAAATAAATGACAGAGACACATTTTGACACAAATATAAAAATAACAATGAAATAATTAATGTATGTTAATTCATTATTTTTAAAAAATCTTAAGATAATTTCTCTATGGAAAAAATAAAATATGTATATATTTGCAAGATCCCCACGTGAAAGGGCGGCCACCAGCCAACTTAAGTACAATATAATTTAATTCGAGGGATTCCAAACAGGTGATAATTTTTTTTAAATATTCCTTCATTTTAGAATTTCCGCAATGTTTGCGTAATTGATTCCATTCACCGTCAATAATTTACAATTCTACATTAACTATTTGTACATATTTACACAGTCCTAGAGGCAATTTAAATTGGAAAATTATAAATGGACAATTACATTAAATACAATAAACATTAATTTAAAAGCCTTTGAAGGAAAAATTATATTAAAATTGAAGGCAATAATTACAGTACATTATTACTATAAAGTAGAAATCGCTTAAAACAAATAATCAGCAAAACTTAGTACGCGTCGTGACAAGCGCGGCGCGGACTGTCCGGCACCTTCGTCAAAATAATAAAAGTTTTTAAATAATCATATTCTAATTTGAAAAATATTCATAAAATTCCAAAACTCACTAATTGATACACTTGAAATTGACAACAACCGATAGCATCTTACGCATTTCGCCCCGAAGCAGCGAGATTCACCGAGCGTTCCCGATAATACTTCAATCCGAAAGTTGGTCCATCAATAATACAAATCAGTCGACACAGCATCACTAGTGCCAAATCCGAGCAAATCACAGATTCTAAAACACTCAAATGATGGTACATTAATCCGGGGGCCTGTCGCTACTGCAGATCATTCTCTTGGGACTCCGGATTCCATCGTCCTTGGCCCTGGAATCGTCTCGAGGCTTGGAGTGATGTCTGTCACGGTCAGACGGCGTCTTATCGCTCCTGTACTTGACATCGGAGCTCTTGGTGCGCTGGCCGTTGCTGGTTCGGTGCTTGGACGAGGAGGACTTGTCGTGTTGCGAGTGCGAGGAGCTGCGATGCCGGTCGTGGGAGCTGCGGTGCCTGTGCTTGCTGGAGGAAGACTCCGAGTGCTTCCTAGAGTGATGCCTCTCTGAGGAGTGACTCGAGGTTGAACTTTTTGAAGACAATTCTCCGGGTTTGGAGGTTGATGTCTTAGTAGTGTCTGAAGAGGTATCTTTTCTCACTTCTAATGTCTTGGCTGCGTCTCTGGACGTGTCGACCTTAACATCGGAACTTTTCACGGGGTCCATAACTTTCCTGTCTTCCATACTTTTGACGGAGTCACCGCTGGATTTCCTCCCGTCCGCCGTTCTGGATTCTCCTGATTTCTTTACTTCGGAGCCGTTGTGTATTTTTAGGATGCTCTTTTCTTCCTCCTTTAAGAGCAGAGTTTCCGTTAAACTCTTGATCGCCTCCGAGGTCATCAGTCTCTTAAGTTTATTTTCGTCTTGCAAAGTTTTATCCGCAGACACCTTCTTCTCTGTGGAGTGGCTTCCCTTGGACTTGCTGTCCTTCTGTTTGTCCCGGGCCCTGCTGGAAGAGTGGCCGTGGCCTTTGGAAGAATGCGCGCTGGGCTTCTTGGGCGTGGAGGTGTGGTGCGAAGGCTCGGCGACGACTGCGGGCTTCCTCACCTCGCCGGGGAGCTCCGTGACAGTCTCGGTGGGCGGCACCCTTTCGCAAACTTCGGTGTGTTCTTTCTTCAGCTCAGTTCTGGGTTTGGCGTCCATGGTGTGGGTGCCGAGAGCTCTCATCTCTATTTTGTCCTTCTGTTTACTGCACGAGGATGATGAGTCGGTTCTTTTCCGAGATGCTGCAAACAAACTCAGAATATTTAATATAACAACGACGATCTTAGTTATATTTTGCGGCATAGTAATCGAATTTGAAGGAATCCAACTGGACAAGCAACATATTGTGGCAACATTCAGTTTCAAATTTATCCCGATTGATTTTATAAGAAACGGAATGACGGGAATGAAAAGATTGGTCCTGAGTGAGAATGTTATATTTTGAACTTACCGAGGCGAGAGTCAGGGACGGGTGTGGGCAGAGAGACCACCTCGTCCGGGGCACCCTCGCTGGGGGAGCTCTCCGACTCGGGGTAATACTGCTTCAGCCGCAAGTGCCAGGCTGTGACAACACACGCACATTTAACATAATTAACGAGAGGCAACACGGAGAGGACAGAGATCACGGGGACAGTCCCCTTCTTCCTGAGGTATTATCGTACAAATTGCAATAGAAAGGTTTAAGCCCAGTAATGAATGCGAAGGAGTTCAAATGTGAGATGAGTGATGGCACTGGAATAATTATAATATGTTTATTGGCGAATCGCCATTAATAGTCGTCTATGATGTAAACACTCCATTACACGCGCGGGGCACAGGCATGCCCCAGTGAAATATTTATGCCTATTATTTAATAAACAATGTATATACAATCTTGCCGCTTCTAATAGCTGTCGTTAGTGTCCTTGAGTACTCGCCAGTGACACGACGGCAGCGCTGGTGAACGGACGTGTTCTCTGGAAACTTTTTAGTGTCGGTGGGCCACGCCTGTGCCCCACGCGTGAGTTATCGGAACTATTTATTTTTGAAGATGGCAAGTCATTTTTGATGTTTTCTTGTCTATTTTGAATTTCACGTAAAGATAATTAATATTAGGTCCTTACATATGAAATTGGCGTTTTGCCGTACTGGCAAATTTGATCTCAAATATCTTCTCTTTGGTTAGGAATTCCAAATTCAAATTTATACAGCTATTTACTCATGTATTTGTGTTTTGAAAATTATAATTCATTTGTTTTTTCCTCAATTGTTTTTTTCTTTGCGTCACTCAGTTTACAAAATGAAAAACTTGAAATATCGCGTTATTTACGAGTACGAGTTCCACCGTGGCACCAGTGCTGCAGAAACGGCTCGAAGGATTAATGATGTGTATGGCGACGGTGCCGCAAAAGAAAACACAGTGCGTTTTTGGTTCCAACGTTTTCGTTCTGGAAATTTTGACCTGCAGAACAAGCCCCGTGGACGGCCGGAGACCAAAGTTGATAATGAAGAATTGAAGGCTATTGTGGAAGGGGATCCACGCAAACCACAGCCGGTAGCTGCAGGCTGCGGTGTTAGTGATAAAACTTATTTTAATCCACTTGAAGCAAATTGGTAAGGTGAAAAAGCTTGAAAGGTGGGTACCTCACGAATTGAGTGAAGCAAATCAACAAACGCGCGTTGACTGCTGCGTTGCATTACTCAACCGGCACAATAATGAAGGGATTTTAAATCGAATCATTACCTGTGATGAAAAGTGGATCCTGTACGATAATCGGAAGCGCTCATCGCAATGGCTGAACCCTGCCGAACCAGCCAAACCATGCCCCAAGCGAAAATTGACTCCAAAAAAAATGTTACTTGTGAGCGTTTGGTGGACTAGTGCTGGTGTCGTTCACTACAGCTTTCTTAAATCTGGCCAGACGATTACGGCAGATGTCTATTGTCAGCAACTGCAAACCATGATGGAAAAGCTAGCTGCTAAACAACCGAGGCTGGTTAATCGCTCTAGGCCACTGCTGCTTCATGATAACGCTAGACCACACACTGCACAACAGACGGCTACCAAATTAGAGGAGCTTCAATTGAAATGTCTAAGACATCCACCGTACTCTCCGGACCTTGCCCCAACAGATTACCATTTGTTTCGAAATTTGGATAACTTCTTGCAAAGGAAAAAATTCAACTCCGATGGGGCAGTCCAAACCGCCTTCAAAGATTTTATTGATTCCCGTCCGAATGGTTTTTTTAGTAAAGGGATCGATGGACTACCTATGAGATGGCAAAAGTGCATAGATAGCAATAGTACATACTTTGATTAAATAAATATATTATAATAAAAAAATATCAGCTTTATGTTCCTCCCATACTAAACGTCAATTTCATATGTAAGGACCTAATATTATATATAATTGTATAATATTTAGCTTTATAATGGTATAATAAAAATGTGTTTTATTTGTTTTAGGTATTTATAAACCAAAATGAACAGATTAGAATGACAAATAAGTTCTTGGCTCTTATATTCCTAGAAACATCTTTATGTTATGTTATCCAAAAAAGCATGCTATGTTTCTTTGAACATAGCATCCTTTTTTGGGTATAAATCAAAACGATTTGACACCTCAGGAAGATGACATACCCCGAAAAAGGACTAAAACAGCCAGGTGCCATGGCTGTGGAAGAGTCAAAGATTGCTCGACTAGAACCGCATGCCAGAAATGTAACGATTGTAAATATAGTATATGCATTCAGAGTTATAACCGAAGACAAAATGATCACAATAAGTCAACTAATGAAGACTTAAATCTCAGATTTAGTTAAGGAAAAAATATTTTTGTTCTTGTTTTTATAGAGAAAAGATTTATTTTTTGTTATAATTGTCAATAAAGACTGATTACGTATAAAATATGTTTATTTTTTATTTCTACCCACATAACAAATAATCCATCAAATACTTTGGGGCACAGGTGTGCCCCGCGTGTGTAAATATGTAATTATTTGCAGCGCGTGTAACAGAGTGTTAATATTCAGATTTCCGACCATCACCCAGGATCTATTTATTTATTTATTTATTTATTTATTTATTTTTATTTATTTATTTAATGTTCATGGAAGACCAACAGCATAAAAAAGAAGCATAGAAAATAATGATATAATAAAGATAGCCAATTACAGGTCTCCACATTTAGAAATATGTTAGTAATGATAAATATTTATGAATTAAACTAAGGCATATTAAAAAATTATATAGAAAGAAAGAATAAAAAAATTTAAACAAAAGAAACTTAATTATTAGCAGAAAAACATAGGCATGTTAAAAAATAATACAAAGAGAAAAAGAGACTTAATTATTTAGTAGGAAAAAAATTCTGCACTCAAAATTTTTCTTAGAACTTAGGCATGTTAAGAATTATATAAAAAGAAAGAATAAAAAATTTTAACAAAAGAAATATAAATTTATTTTTTTGTAAACTTTGGATGAAACGGTTATTTCAAATACATTTTCAAGTTTTCAGGAATGCTCGGTTGGAAACTTACCGACGCTGGTGACGGCGGATACGGTTCTGAACTGGTGGATGATGTTCCTGGGCAGGAAGTAGATGTCGTTGTCCCTCAAGGGCAGGCGGGTGTAGCGCACCCCTTCCCTCCGCAGCTGGTTCAGCTTGGCTTCCTCCAGCCTGCATTACAATTGTTGCCATTCCGTGAAATATTACCTTTTTTTTTTATTAGGTTCTATTTGGATACAATTTGTACATGTTTAATATAATAGTATGTATGTATAATGATATTGTTGATATTATTGTTCTTAGTCCTCCTCACTAGGGGTTCCTGTGCTGAGGGGGACTAGTTTATATTTATTTATTTTGTATTTTTAAATTACTGCGTAGTTTTCAATACTCCTTCTAATTTATCTGCATCTAAATATCTCAGTATTTGTATTAAATAAACATCAGAGAGCAATATTACTTTACATGTTTGTGTATTTTTAGGGAGACCTAGAATACTATAGTTTTCATATAAATACAAGTATTTAAATGTAAAAGTTAATAACTTAATACAAACAATGGTTGGTTACCCAAGTCCCCAAAAAAAAATACACATTAAAATTTAAAATATTGTAAAAAAAAAAAAGAAATATGTATAGACGTACCACTATAACTTGGCGTGCGAGGGAGGGCGTCCCTATCGCCTAACATAAGTTGTCAGGGTGTAAATTTATTACACAATACATAATGTACAGAATGTCCGGTAACCGGTGTCGTATTAAATACAGAAATTTGGTCGGGCAGCACTAAAGAAACCGTGCAGTAATGGCGGCCGTTCTATCTGTCAAACTGTTAGACGGTAATATCGATCCATTATTCGCTTTTTCAGCTTCGCAAAACTTTAATACTTCATTGACAATTGTTCTTGCAACATCCCGGACTGATTAGGATGTTTTGAACATAATAATTCAGTGTATATTGGTAATCAAGATGACACAGCTCGCGCTCAAAGACGAGAATGAACTGAATGACAGGGCGAGGGGTTACCGCTGGGTGCGGGCGGGGCGGGTTTTAGTTCAAAATTCGCCGCACGCCAAGTTACGTTGGGCAAGCAATAATTAAAAAAACACTCAAAACAAACATGAAAAGAATCCTTTATATGCATAGCTTTATGAGATTCTTTCGAATTATTAACATTACATACATTAAGTAGGTATGGAAGTCTTTTTAGGTATCCCTAGGACTTACGATCTATTGTACGACTGGCTTGGGTAATCACTTTACACAACATAACATTCACCATTTCAACCCCTACCGCATCTATCAAATTTTTTTAGTTGTATACAGGGTGTACCAGAGCTAGCAGCAGAAACTTGGCCGGTAGATTCCTGCCTGTGTTATGAGTCTAAAATGTTCAAGCAACCATGACCTAATATCAATAGTTATGGAGATATCAAAGATTGCATTTTTTTTCAATATTACTGATTTATTTTTTGCAAAAAGTTGAACACTCATTACAGTAATTTATGTCGATTATGAAAAATTCATTCACTTTAATACGAGCCGAATAAAATGATAAAAACTTTGCAAAAATTATAAAGTTTTTACCATTTTATTCAAGTTGTATTAAAGCAAATGAATTTTTCATAATCTGCATTGATAGTTCAACTTTTTGTAAAAAATAAGTCAGAAATTTTGAAAAAAAAAAGTGCATACTTTGATATTGCATATCTCCATGACTATTGATATTAGGTCATGGTTGCTTGAACATTTTAGACTAATAACATTGGCAGGAATCTGCCGGCCAAGTTTCTGCTGCTAGCTCTGGTTCACCCCGTACATGTTTAACTTGCACAACTTGTTTTGTATGTAAGTTGTATTTTTACTAGCGCCACCTAGGTCCAAGGCTTTGTCATTCCCATAATCCAATACAAATGTCACTATTGATAGTGAGATGTCTATATTTTTATTAGAGTTTTTTTTTTAGTGAGCGACTTGAAAATATCCAACACAAATTTTTCAATATTTTAAATTTCTGTTTTCGTTTAGAATTCAACTCATACACAGAAAGCGAATGTTACCATAAAATCCCTCCTCTATCATATCGAAGATGCATACAAGATCTGTGTTATCTTTATAAAATCTTGATTAACTTGGTTGACTCTCCCTATTTATTAGAGCAAATAGGTTTAAGTTTCCTACATACTCAACGTGTTCAAATAATTTATTTTACGCAAACTTTGGTAGGACTAACTACTTAAAAAACTGCTTTGTAATTCGTTGCACCTCAAAATACAGTATGTTAAATTCTACAAATAATCTAGACATTTTTACTGACAATTTGCTTTTATTTAAAATGAAACTCCGTAATCTCATTTATGACTATTGATTTGATACTTCTTTAATGAGCCTGGGGCCGCGTCGCATATATCCGACGGAGCGCGACTGTCCCCAGGGGCCGCGTCGGATATATCCGACAGGCACAAAATATACTATTTATCGACGGCCGCGTATCGAATTTGAAAAACGTAATTTTTTCCCAATAGAGAAATCCTGTTGTGACCTGTCGTTCCATTTTCGACTCAAAAAAATGGCCGATTATAGCTTAAATCAACACTCAAAGTAGAAGTTTTTCAGTCGTCAAAATCGTATAGAAAAGTTATAGATGTCGCCCTAAACTCATGTTGTACGATCGAAAATTAAATAATGAAATAATATTCCGTCGTCGTCACGTCCTTAGAACGCGAAAGACACATGCGTGGTACATGCAAAAATCACGTGTCTGTCGCCGTGTCGATCTATTCCGTCGTCATGTGCCCAGCGCGCGAAAGACGTACACGTGTATGGTACATGCAAAAATCACGTGATTCCGTTGCTATGTCGATAGGAAGGGTTTTTTATTTCTTCAGTTCGCGCCCAGCAATCACAGTTGGAACACGGATCTACGCGCGGATAATATATACATATATTCGCGATATTTCTTGGTTTATGGTGCAATTTGATACAAACAGTGATTTATTAACAAAAATACATTATTTATGTTGCGTTTATTTGAGAAATGTGTGTGTTAAATGTGGATCATATGCTTCAAAATTTAAAGTGAAACAGTGGCGTAGTGTTTTACATTATTTTTTGGGTATTTGTGCTAATTAATTTTTTCGTTCTACAGGATGTTTATTTTTTCGTTTTTTTAACATTATTATTTTTTTAAAACTTTTACAAAATGGCCGAATCGGGAGATTTTTTTGTTACGGGAGATATCAATGATTTTCTCATTGCAACGGCCGAATCTGACGACGAATATGAGGAGAATATTGAGGGCGATGTTGAAGTGGATGACACCTTTTTTGGGAATGATGAATTTGAAGAAGACCTTGACGATACTGTTGGTGAAAACCATCCGTCTGCAAGTGCAGAGGCTAGGCCAGTATTCCAATGGGAGACGGATAGTTTCCTACCAAATATACATCAATTTACGAACACTTCTGGTTTTAAATCGGATATTTCAGAAGACGCGCGGGAAATAGATTTTTTTAAATTGTACCTCAATAAAGCTGTGGTCGATATTATTGTGACTGAAACAAACCGCCAATATAAGTTTTCCACAAATAATATACCACTGTCATATAGATTGAGACAATGGTTTGACACCACAAGCGACGAAATGTATGTGTTTTTGGCTCTGTGCTTGTTGATGGCCCGGAATTCTAGGAATAAAATAGCAGAGCATTGGTCGACTAACCCATTGCTGAGTTCACCGATTTTCTCGGAAACTATGCCGAGGAATCGTTTTCAAATTTTATTAAGGATGCTACATTTTTCGGATAACGAACTTCAAGTGCCGGGCGACCGACTCCATAAGATCAGGCCTATGCTGTACGCGATGAAAAAATCCTTCGCAGAAAATTTGACGCCTTACCAAAACCTCTGCGTTGATGAGAGCCTTCTGCTCTTCAAAGGTCGGTTATCGTTTCGTCAGTATATACCATCGAAGGCCAAAAATTTTGGAATTAAATTTTTTGTGCTGTGTGATTGTCTAACCGGATATGTACTTGACTTAATCATATACACCGGCAAAGATTCTGAATTCACAATTTCTGAGCACATAGGTACATCGGGCAGTGTTGTGATGTCTCTTCTTACTCCTTACCTAGATTTCGGGCACACTTTGTATGTAGACAACTGGTATTCCAGTCCGTCACTGTTCCAAAGCTTCACGAGAGCAAGACACTGTTCCAAAAGCTTCACGAGAGCAAGACAAATGCTTGTGGAACCGTGAGAAAAAATAGGTACGGTTATCCTAAATTTGAAGCAAAATTAAAAAGGGGTGAAACTATTTCATATCACACAGATAATCTGATGGCTCAAATGTGGAAGGATAAGAAAGACGTCAGAATGCTATCTACACTTCACACTTGTGAAATGAAGGATACTGGCAAGATCGACTACAAAACCAATTTGCCGGTGATTAAACCTGTGTGTATCATAGATTATAATAAAAATATGGGGGCGGTCGACCGTAGTGACATGATGCTGTCTTATTACCACTGTTCTCGGAAAACAGTCAAATGGTATCGCAAGGTCTTTTTCCATTTAGTCGATCTCGCACTGCTCAATGCATTTGCTGTATTTCGTGGCAAAACGAAAAGAAACATCACTTACGCCGACTTCCAGCTAAATGTCATTGAGCAGCTAATGAGTACCCATGGTGTCAAACACCCAACTCTTTCCCAAAAAAGGAAGACGCCACTGGAGAGGCTGACCGGCAGGCACTTCCTGTGCATGGTGCCTCCGACAGCTACAAAGGAGAATCCGCGGCGGAGATGTTTTGTGTGCGCGGCACGAAAGCAACGGAAGGAAACGTGTTATATGTGTTTTGAGTGTGATGTTCCGTTGTGTGCCGTGCCGTGCGACAAAATATACCACACAGAAGAAAATTTTTAGGTAGGATATCAAATAATAATAGTAGTGTATGTAGTAAATATTATTTTTCGGCAAATGTTTTAATTATTATTTTTCGGAAAATGTCGGGTTGGCAACATTATCGGAATTCAAAAAAAGAATTTTTTTTTTAATTTTTTGATAAAAAAATCATTGCATTTCGACACTTCCGATAAAATAATATGAATGTGTGTGTTTTTTTTTAAATATACGCATGTTTTCATGGTTTTTTCGTAAAAAGAAAAATCACAAAAAATTCCGAAAATTTACGGCCCTTGCCTATATGTTGCTTTGGAATTTTTAGGCCCTCAACAAGTTAATTGAATCCCATTCCCCCCCTCTCCCCACCCCTCCCATTTTATGCATTATCATAATTTAAATCTTTGAAATATTTAATATTTATCACATACTCTTTATCATTGTTTTTTATTTAGTTTTTTTTTTACCAGCTTCGGGGAAACTTTACTGGTCAAACTCACAAATATTTTTTTGATAGTAAAGTGAATGTGAAAGTAGTATTCGTTGCATCACTGATAACAATAACTTTAAAAAAAAGTTAAATTGACAATGCCCTCACAAGGCAAAGCGGGTCTCGCAAAAATAAAAAAGGTTGAACTAAAAAAACAGGTGTGTTTTCATATGTGTAGTTGAACGCATTAATAAAAGACTACGATAGAGATTTAGTTTGGTTATCATCGCATTACATCGGAGCCGAATGTAATTTATTGTTTCTAAAGCTACGGAATGAATCGCTCATAACGAGGGTGGGTTACCAGTTGATGCACTGCGTGATGGGCGGCTCGTGCAGGTCCAGCTGGAGGAGCTGAACCAGCTGCGGGAAGTCGGCGGCGTGGAAGGCCACCACGTCCTTGGTGATGCGTCCCGCTCCCACGCTGGTCCCGCCCACCGCCTTCAGGACCCCTGAAGTGATCGCAAATTCTTTAGACGATTCTTGGTTCAGTATATTTTGAATCCAAATTTTTCAGAACAGAACTGGATTGCTTGTCACAGGGACATCAATAATCAATTAATGTATATTATAGATGTCTCACAGAGATGAAACTGTATTTTTGTTCTATGGCCACCCAAAAAAGACTTCTAAACCTACTCTCCCTTGAAAAACACAGTTTCGTCTCTGTGAGACATTTATAAAATACATTGATCCTTTTTTTTTATTTTATTTTTTTATTTATTAGAGACACTAACAGGTAATAATAGGTACATGATACTCTGATAATAAACATTATAGTGAAGACTATGCCCATTATCCCAATTACAAGTGTCTTCGGCACGCTCTAGTAACATGTATTTTTGCAATTAATCATATTTTACAGGTACATTTATGTGTATTGTATATTTTTTGTTTGAATGTAGTGCAATTAGTATTTAATGAATGATTGATTTAATGGATCTATATTTTCATGTCATCGTTTAGAAAATGGATGTTGTGTGTGAGTGAGTTTTTGAACGAAAATAAGGTATCTGCAAGAATATCAGCATCAATGTTAGGATCAGCAGAATACAAATCATATGTGCGACACAACCTTGTGATGGAAGAAAAGTAACCGACATTGTTAGTGTGCTGGCTTATTCTAAAGAACTCCGGGTTTCTTATACGGTGTTTAACATGCAAATTTATATCAGATAGAGAGAGAGAATCAATAGCTCCGCTGAGAATCTTGTGTAGCACTTAGTTCATTCATTTAACTAAATATTATGCATAAAAGGCACGTGCAGTCGGTTGATTAGTAAAAAAAGTTGCGGGTAAATATATACAGGTGTAACAAAGCTAATCCACAACACTACATATAGATTCCTGCCTTGATTATGTATCGAAAATGTTTAAGCAACCATGACCTATCAAAGTTAGTTTTTTTTTTCAATATTTCTGACTTATTTTTTGCAAAATATTGGACTATCATTGCAGTAACTTATATCTAATACGGAAAGTTCATTCCATTTAATACAAGTCAAATAAAATGACGAAAACTTTCCAATTGGATTTTTTTAAGGGTTTTTATTATTTTATTTAACTTTTATTGAAACGAATTAATCTTCCGTAATCAATACAAGTTACTGTAATGATATCAACATTTTGTAAAAACTAAGTCAGAAATATCGGGGAAAAAAATGCAAACTTTAATATTGCGTTAACTCCAAATTTGCTTGAACATTTTCGACTCATAATCAAAGCAAGAATCCACCTGCAATGTATTGTATCCTGTATATACTGGGAAAAAAATTAAAATTAAACATTTGACAGAATATTGAATGGTATAAAAGCAAAGGCAGCAATATTAGAAAAATTTTAAAAAAATCTTTTGAATGCGGTCACACATGATTGCTAATTATGAATGTACTGAATTCGAGATTTTATAGGAAATATAGCTCTTTCCCTTCCAAATCATGTTCCCAAATCAGTATTAAAAGCAAAGACAGCAAAACCCACTTCAACCAATCAACACCCAAGGATGTCACGTGACAAATACTAAAGAGCTGATGTCGATTTTAGACTGAAACACCATAGCAAACGCAGCAATATCCATATTTATTTTTACAGGGTTATTTGTAAAACATTAATAACCTCACAGGACTATATTCCTGCCTTGATTATGAGTCGAAAATGTTCAAGCTATCATTACAGTAGTTCAACTTTTTGCAAAAAATAGATCAGAAATATTTTAAAAAAAAAATGCAAACTTTCATGTCACATATCTCTATAACTATTGATATTATTAGGTCATGATAGCTTGAATATTTTCAACTCATAATCAAGGCAGGAATAGAGTCCTGCAAGGTTATTAATGTTTTACAAATAACCCTGTATACGTGTATAAAGGAAAAACTACAAGTGGCAATTTAAAAAAAAATTATTTCTAGTAAGATGTAGGTTTCATAGATTCGAGAAATTTCCTTGAGAAATGTTTTTTATTTATCTCAGGAACATCTCAGCGAGATATTGCTGCCTTTGCTCTTATACCCCTCATTGATATACAGGGTGTCCCGTATCTCGACGTCAAGCTGAATTCGGGCGACAGGCCAAGTCATAATAGTTATCAGAAAAATATTTTAAAAAATATAAGTCATGCGTTTTAAAAATTATAAGCATTTAAAAAAAAATCAAAAAAATCTTCACCCTGCGACAGTCTTTTCACTCCTGTTGCTACAAATCTTTATTTATCTTCATTTTTTTTTATTATTATGTAACCCTGAATAATGCTTCTGTAAAAATTTGTCCAAAATTCAAATCCAACTGCTCCAGCTTGGAAGAAAATGTTACTTTTGACCAAACCAAGTATTCAAAATCAATACTTTTATATTTTTTTTAAATATTTTTCTAACAACTATTACGACTTGGCCTGGCCTAATCACCCGATTTCGGCTTGACGTCGAGATACGGGACACCCTGTATATTTAAATCGGAATAACAATAATTATGACGGGAATATTACAACCAGGGTTCAAGGATATATATCACAATATTTATGACTCGATTTTTATTTTTGATATATATCCAAGAAAACTTTCTGCGAATGTTAATAAATGGCACTAGTTGTATTTTAAAAAATGCTACAGGTTGTTTTTTTTTTTAAATGCGGTCGTTACTAGATGGCGCTAGTTGTATTTTAAAAAGTGCTATGGTTATTTTTTGTTTAATTTGTTTCATTAAATCTGTTTTTTATTTCGCACAAAGAAACAAACACCCATAACACTACATTAGAAAGAGCAACTTTTATGACTTATATATAAGCTTTTTTCAGTATGCAATTCATTTATTTAATAAATTCATATACAAAATAAAAATAAAAAAATTCTAATTATTTCGAGTTTATATCAATCGACATGTGCAAAAAAGGAGAGAAAAAAGTTATTTCTGATATATATCAATAAATCTGATTTTTCTTTTTTATTATAAAAATCGGATTTCTTCGAACCCCGATTACAACACACAAATTATTTCTCAAATTATAACTAAGCACAGCTCACTTCAATGTACCGATTGCACGGCACGGGTAAATACAGATCTAAACGGCCTCGCACCAAACCCACGGCGGGTAAACTGTTACTAACCGACAGCCGCTGTGGTGATCCTGTCCAGGCCGTGCCCCACGTGGTCCGCGTGCGCCCGAGTCCTGTCCTCGAACAGGGTCTCGCGGGCCTCGCTCCAGCGGGGCAGGTACTGCAGGTTCCTCAGCTCGTTGATGCCGGCCCTGGGGACACGAGATCACTTTATAAACGTACCACTATAACTTGGCGTGCGAGGGAGGGCGTCCCTGTCGCGTAACAGAAGTTGTCAGGGTGTAAATTTAGTATACAACACCTAATGTACAGAATGTCTGGTGACCGGGTGACCGGTGTCATATTAAATACAGAAATTTGGTCGGGCAGCACTAAAGAAACCATGCAGTAATGGCGGCCGTTCTATCTGTCAAACTGTTAGACCGTAATATCGGTCCATTATTCGCTTTTTCAGCTTCGCAAAACTTTAATACTTCATTGGCAATTGTTCTTGCACCATCCCAGACTGTTTAGGATGTTTTGGACATAATAATTCAGTGTATATTGGTAATCAAGATGACACAGCTCGCGCTCAAAGACGATAATGAACTGAATGACAGGGCGAGGGGTTACCGCCGGGTGCGGGCGCGGCGGGTTTTAGCTCAAAATTCGCCGCACGCCAAGTTACGTTGGGCAAGCAATACCCATCTATCCACAATAATCATCGCAATTGCGCGCCAACCGTCGACATCGCCGTCGGTGCGGTTACCTGCGCTTCTTGATGGGACTCCGCCCCAGCTCGGCGGTGGGCACCAGCTGCTCCCCGGGCCGGATCCACAGGATGGGGCCGTCGTTGCTCTCCTTGGGCTCCATCTCCACCACCGACATGGTGCCCCACGGCATCGTCTGTGCACAATAACACCGCAGCTTAACAATACTTACAATTTGGGAATATAATAAAAACTAAACAATAAAAACCAAGCTTTTAATATACTCCCTTTCTCATTGAATCAGGTTTCGTGCCTACTGCACGCGTCGGGGTCATTACTAGTATATTTTTTTTAAATTTATTTAATTAATAATATTTTATTACAAAGATACCTTGAAAATATAAACAATTAATTTTTTTTTATTTATATACCTCACCAAAAAGAATTACGATTCTTGTGTTTGGTGAGGGATGTATTTATTGTATTGAATCCAATTTGAAAAAACCATTATAATTTAATAAAAACACCAAAATTACACTATAATTATTTAAAAATTTTAAATGTAAATTTGTTAGATCATTTTTATCGTCGCCACGAGTCTGCCTGCAAAGTTTCAGCTCGATGAGATCACGGGAAAAGGGTTAAAAATCGATCCAATGTTTTTCCGGCAGACAACAAACTGCAGACACTACGAGTTAAAAGAAAGGGAGTAATAAGAACTCATAACTATAAGGGCTTATAAAGTCCACAGTACAGTCATTAATCATAATACAAAAAATAGTTATGAAAACGATTCTCAAAAAACCTTATGACTATCAACTGTAAATATATTTCAAGAATTTAATGTACCATCATTTACAAAAATATACAAAGTCCCCATGCCAAATCTATAAAGATTATTTTATAAATAAATCCCACCCCTTGTATAAGTAATAGACAAATGGGCAAATAAAGATACCAACTTTAAGAACCACCGTGGAACAACATCACTATACATACTTGGGAGTTAAGTGGTATAATACATTGTTGTCGCAAAACAAATTTCAAGAAAGAAACATTCCAAAATACGATCAGTTTAAGAAAGAAGTCAAATCCTTGATTTTGGACAACAACGTATTTTAAACAATGCCCACATGTCTCAAATGGTTTTTGTATAATAAAAATTACTACTTCTAAATGATTAGTGCTTTTATATTTTAATTTGGCTCGTAAATACTCCTCCCATAAGCTCGAGCTTTTGGCTCATATTATGGAGAGTATAATGTCACTAAAACGTAGTAACATAAATTTAATTTATTATAAAAAAAATTATTATGTATCTACTACTGACCATCCTAAGGAAAGGGTTGGCCTCCAGCATGGAGAGCAGCTCGGGGAAGAAGCCGCCCACTTCCTCGTGCACGGTGCCCACCAGGGAGATCTGGTGCAAGGGGCCGCAGCGAAAAGTGCCCATGGAGTATGTCTGCTCAACCTGCGACAGACGTAACGCTGTACATAGATTCAAATTTCTGCCTCATCATGGACTTGCACTCCATTCTGCTGACTGCATTATATCACAATCTCAGCTCCTCGTTCCAAATGCAGTCGGGTGGACTGTGGAATCAGCTATGCACAGATATCACATTATCACAGATCATTACTATCTTCAAAAGCAGACTAAAGCGATTTTACCTTTCCCAAAATCTAGTATAACCCTTCCTTGTCCCTACCTTTCTACTCGTCTCGCTATCATGGAGCTAGTCTTGTTGTATACCGGATATTTGTATAAATGTTGTATGGCTACCGCAACATTGTATACCGGATATATGAATTCCCGAGTGGCAATAAACCCGCCATTATTTTATTTTATTCGTTCATCCAACAGGGAGACACAATCACTTGGTAAGACAAAATACAAAAAAAAGTTAAATGTCTCCCACAATTAAAGGATAACACAGATAGGACATAACACAGATAGGACAAGGGCAATCCACCACCATAACCACCGGTGGGTGGTTGTGGCTGGTTGTGGATATTTATTCTTTAGTTCTTTATTAAAACCAGCTATCGTTTATATTCCAACTGAAGCAAGCCAGCAAGACCTCAATGCACACAAATAACGTGCTAAAGCCCGATCAAACACGTACCCACCAACCGAGATGTTTCTGGCTGTTTTCGTAAAAGCACAAGCGATGCGGCTGCAACCAGCATCGTAGAAAATAAAAGGAAATGTGCTGTAGGGGGCAATGCATTACCTGGTGGCTGTAGTTGAGCATGGTGGTGGTATAAATGTCGCTGTTCCTGGCGAGAGCGCCCGCCTTCACGCTCAGCCCGGGGTGCGTCCGCGCCATGTACTGCAGCAGGCAGGGCAGGTAGCCGGCCGCGCCCCTCACCACCCCCGCGCTGTAGTAAGCCCAGCCGCCCGAGTCTTCGCTGAACACCAACTGGTCACACAATACCACACAAGCATTAACAATTTGTTCAATTATTCTAGACAAGATTTTATCTATTTAACTGTAATTTCGGATGTTTTATACGCACCGTATGTATTACCGAGAAGCGAGAATGGCGTAGAAAGCAACACCTAATCAGTCCGACCTCCACCTAAAGGTCGTCCTCCTGATGATGTTGGATAAGTATCCAACGAAACGTCGAGATTCGCTTCTCGGTAATACATACGGTGCGTATAAAATATCCGAAATTACAGTTAAATATGTCTAACGACCGTAATAACAACCTTAACTCTTTAAGATTTTATCTGTACATTAATATCATCATCTACATTATAATCGTATTATATTAATATCAAGCATAAGCAATAGAGTTATTTATACCATACAAAATAATAAGGTAAAACCCTGTTAACTTGTTGTGGGCCGTAAATTTTCTGAATTTTTTGTGATTTTTCTTTTCACGAAAAAACCATGAAAACATGCGTATATTAAAAAAAAAAACACACACATTCATATTATTTTATCGTAAGTGTCGAAATGCAATGATTTTTTTATCATTTAAGTAAAAAAAATAATCTTTTTTTGAATTTTCATAATGTTGCCAGCGCAACATTTTCTGAAAAATAATAATAATTTTTTATTTGTTTATTAGAGACAACACTACTATTAATAATAATAATCTTCTTCTGTGTGATATATTTTGTTGCACGGCACGGCACACGACGGGACATCGCACTCATAACACATAAATATGATACACTTTCACACACACACATATTTCAAATAAACGCAACAAAATTGCGTGTATTTTTGTTAATAAATCACTATTAGTATTCAATTGAATCATAAACCAACAAAAACTGACAAATATCGCAAAACATATCGTATATATTTGTATATACGTGTACAAATAAATCGAAAATCGAAAAAAATAAATCGTATTTCCCGCGCATATTGCGCGTGACCTTGACGATGGAATATTTGAATTTCGATTGCACAACACGCGATCGGGGCGCCATCTATAACAATTCTATACGATTTTGACGGCAGAAAAACTTCTGTTTTGATTTTTTTTTTTTTTTTAAATTTAATGGCTTGTCACCCAGTAAAAGGATGTTATTGCCAGAAACTAGTCAATAGGTCATCGACATAAACATTACAGCTCAATGCAATTACTCTCTAAGAATCGTAGTAACACTTTCAATACTTCCCGTCGGCAGTCTGTAAGCAAGAGCTGGATATTTGTAGGGAAAGGGACATTAAGATCTGCAAGATCCTGGAGTAAGGACTGAGTACCGACATTTAAAATGCAATTGAAAAACAAGTGGTTCAAATCCTCCTTCTCTTGTCCACACTCACAGATTGAGGAGTTAAGAAAATGAATTTTTGCAAGGTGTAAGCGGATAGAGCAATGACCCAGACGCATTCGGCAAACCATTGAAGTCTCCCTCTTGCTCAATCTGATCCTGTGAAACCAGGTTCGAGATGGGATAAGTGGCTGAATAGCGGCGTAGTGTCGACCTTTTGACATTTTAGTGAGGTCCCAATGAGACTGCCACTGAAGTGCGGCATCGTTTCTTGTAATATTGAAAAGATCGCTCACTGGAATAGTGGAAAATGTGGCATCCCCCTGTGAGATTGCATTTTTAGCCAGAGAGTTTACCTTTTCATTACCAGGGATGCCTACATGACTCGGAATCCAAGCCAAAACAATTTCAAATTTATCCAAGGAAAGGTCGTGAATTATACTCCGAATTTCCATGCAGATCTGATCATCAGGGTGCCGAAAGGGGCTGGATTTAATTTTGAGCAGAGAACTTAAGGAATCTGAAAGAATAAGGCACTTCTTTGATTGTTTTGGTTTACATGATTTTAGCGCTTCTCGGATTGCCAAGCACTCAGCAGTAAAAATGGATGTCTCATTAGGGAGTTGAAATATACCTTGGATACCATCATTTGGACAATAAAACGCAGCACCCGTACAGCCGGTTGCCTGGAGTTTGGATCCGTCAGTGAAAATTTGAGTCCAGCCATACAATTCTTTATTTATTATTTCAGAAAATATTCTCTTAGGGTTAGGAGTGAATTTGTCAAGTCCCAAGGAAATGACTTTAGGGGAAAAAATGTGATTAGAAAAAGGAAATTTGTAGATAGGGAGAACAGGGTTTGATTGAACTCGAGGGATGAAACTCCCCAATCTGGAGAAGCTCCGAGTCAAAAGAGGAGTTTTGCCTTTCCAATATGCACTTGACTTTGTGAGATCAAGGAGGGATTGAGAAATAGCAAGAATAGGGTGGTTGGGGACCCTGAAACACTTTATAGTAAAATTGTCAGCTAAATATTGCCTTCTGATTGCGAGAGGGGGCTCCAATGTTTCCACCTGCAATGCATTAATCGGAGATGATCTCATGGCTCCAATAATCAACCTCAAGCATTTTGACTGAATTTTGTCTAGTTTTATTCCTAAATATTTCAGAAGAGGATCAAGCAAAAAACTAGCATAATCTATATGGTTCCGGATAAAGGCATTATACATGAGTTTCAGAGTTAAAGGATGAGATCCCCACCATACACCTGATGTCGCACGGAGGAGGTTCAATTTCGTTTCGCACTTAGAGACCATGGAGTTTACTTGGGAGGCCCAATTTAATTTTCTATTGAAGATAATGCCTAAAATTTTTATTTCATTGGCGAGTGGGATACTGAAGCCATCAAATGTGACACACGTCTGGGAAATACGATGTTTTCTTGAGAAAACTAGGGCCTGACTTTTTGAGGGGGCCATTTCGAGTCCATTGGAGATAAGCCAGGAGTTGAGCCCCGAGAGAGCTCTAGCAAGCTTCTTTAAAGCAACATGTATATCCTTATCAGAGCAGTAAATTGCTATGTCATCCGCGTATTGGAGTATGGAGCATATCTCTCGAATGGACTCTTCAATGTCAGCAGTAAATAAACTATACAGAAGGGGGCTGAGGACCGAACCTTGCGGGAGTCCCTTCCAAAGATTTCTGATTAATTTATGAGACGGACCATCTATTAAGATCGTCCTTTCACATAAAATATTAAAGACTAGTTGTACTAATTTTAATGGAATACCCAGTTTTATAAGCTTATATTTTAATAAGATAGGGCTCACATTGTCATACGCACCACGAATGTCAATAAAGGCTGCTGCAGTACACTTACCGAGAGAAAGAGATATTCTAATATCTGAGGTAAGAATACTCAGGTTGTCAAAAACAGATTTCTTTTTGCGAAAACCAAATTGAGAGGACGAAAGGAGTTCATTATGTTCTGCATACCAATCAATACGGTTTTTAATCATATGTTCAACCACCTTCAGCATGCAAGAAGATAGGGCTATTGGGCGGTAAGAGCATCCAAAATCTGGGTCTTTATTTGGTTTTAGGATTGGGAGAACCAATTGGGCTTTCCATTCCTCAGGAATTTGTCCAGTTTCAAATATTTTATTAATGACAAATAAGTAATAATTTAAAGTGGAGGTGGGAAAATGTTGACTCATGATATAGGATATTTTATCCAGCCCGGGCGAGGAATTTTTAAGGTTTTGAAGAGGATAGGTTAATTCTTGAATAGCAAAAGGAGCATCCAACCAAGACGTGGGATTTGAAAAATGAGTTAAAGATGGAGATTCACTGATATGAGGCACATGTGGAGGTGCCAGATTGTCAGCAAACACTCCTAGCCATAGATTGTTGGAAGACCGTTTAACGGAAGGAATAAAAGATGAGCGATACTTACGGATCATTGTCCATACAGTAGAAATAGGAGTAGTGGGGGATATAGAAGTACAAAACTGTTGCCAACCCTTTCTTTTTTTCTTCCTTAAAAATTTTTTGGTTTGAGCCTGAGTTTTTTTGACAACTAAGTAATTAGCCATACTCATATCTTTTTTGTAGGTAGACATAGCAGTTTTACGCCTTCTTACGGCCTGGGTACATTCTTCATCCCACCAGGGGGGAGAGGCGGGGAATTTTGGGTTAGGGTTAGATTTTGGGATGCTTTTGTCTGCTGCATGTTGGATAATTGAAATTAATTGAGAAAATGTTGATTGAATTTCCTCAGAGGTAATATGCAAAGGGAGGGGAGCGGTAGAGGATTCAAGGAGTTCGCGGAAGTGGTTCCAATTTGCTTTTTTAAAATTAAATTTAGGAACTCTTTTTACAGGAGATTTGGGTGATTTTGAGACAAATGAGAGGATTATAGGGAAATGGTCACTAGAGTGTGGATCTCCTAGTATTGACCAACTGGTTGACGCTGCTAAGGAATTGGAACAGATAGACAGATCCACCGCACTGGCTCGTTGAGACGGGGGACTGAACCTAGTGGGAGAGCCATCATTGAGGATAATTAGGTTATTATCGTCAATGAATGAAATAATATTAGTTCCAGATCGATCACAAAACGCACTGCCCCATGACTGAGAGTGAGCATTGAGATCTCCAAGAATAAAAAAAGAAGAAGGAAGAAGAGAGATAACTGAGTTCCAAGCATCAATGTCGAATGTGCCATTGGGGGGGCAGTATACTGAAACATATCCCACATCATTGACTTTAGCACCTACTATTTGGAATGAGGGAAAGGACGGAAGAGGGATTTGAGAAAAGGAAAAGGAAAAGGAATTTTTTATAAGTAGGGCTACTCCGCCCTTGCCGTCTGGACGGTCATCCCTGAGACAGGAGAATCCTGGGATCTTAAACAGATAGTTCTGCTTAAACCAGGTCTCTGATATTGCTGCTATATCTATATTGTAAGTTTTTAGTAGAGAAACTATTTCATGTTTATTACAAACAGCACTACGGCTGTTCCACTGAAGGATTTGAACATCGGAGGCCATTATGAAGGGAGTTTAGAGATGAAATTATAGAAGCAGCGTTGGACGGTAAAGAATTGCTATTAGAAATTAAATTAATGAGTATCATAAGTAAAGTCTGAATAAAAGAAGAATTTTCATCGCTAATGGCATTTGATAGGGGAGTAGACGGTGGAAGAGTAGGAGTTTTTGTTGGTTGGCTAATATTAGAAGTAATGACTTTGGATGGGTTAGAACTATAAGAGAACAGTTGATCATTATGTCCTTGTCTGTCATATCCCGGAGAGCTAGGAACTTTTGATTTAGGATTATGGTATACGGTTTTACGGAAAGAGGTAGCAGGAAGATTAGGTGTAAAGAGGCTACTCTGGGGAGTTTGAGTAACGGGAGGTTGGGATGAGACATTGGCAAATGATTTTTTGGAAATCGAGAAAATTTTGGATGCTTGAAAATATGATGCATTATTGGCGGCCATATATTGTTTTATGTTTTTTTGTCTGGTTAATTCTGGACATGAAAAACTAGTCGCCGTATGATTACCTGAACAGTTCACGCAGGTGGGGACATCGGGAGGATTTGGGCATTGATTGGTAAGATGATTTTCACCGCACTTGAAGCATCTAGGAGAGGATCTACATGTCACCTTAGAGTGTCCATAGCGGAGACAATTATAACACTGAATGGTTGGGAAAGTGTACAGTTCTACCGGCAGAGAATTGTACAAGAGATATACGTGAGAAGGAAGGGTTTGGCCTTCAAAAGTGAGGACCACTGTTTGTGATGGTTTCCATGTGACAGTACCAGAGGAAGTATCTTTATAGTTTAGGCGTCTAGCCTTTACAACTTTACAAATATTTTGTGAAGTAGAGATATACGAAATTATTTCTTCCTCTGAAAGATCAACGGGTATGCCACGTACGAGACCCAGGCGGGTAACATTAAAGGATGGAACGTAAGCTTTGAATTTATTATTTTGTGAGTTGCTAAAACTTGATACAAAATTGTTTGCCAAAGCTCCTGATTCAAATTCAACAGAGATTTTATATCTACCTTCTGCCTTAATACCATCTGGGCGAATGCCTTTTGTTTTTTTTTGCAAAATATGTTTACCAAAATCGATTGGGTGGATTGTACCTCGTTCTGTTCTCTGAACATAGACCA